>JAQZBX010012865.1:0-40631 GCA_029593785.1 Cabassous unicinctus
GTCTAGTGGCCACTGGCTCCACCTCAATGTTGTAATTTCTTCCATTGCTTGAATCACAATATATCTACAACAGAATGCCAGTAAGTCCACTCTAGTCCATATCTCTTCCCCCAATCCTGAGGAGTCTGGGATGGTGATGTCCACTCCACCTCCAAGTGAGAGGGGGCTTATATCCCATGGATAAGATGGATGGGATTATCCTGCCTGCAGCTTCAGTCTCTCTCCATTCACTGGGATGGCGATTGTCCATCACCCTCTCCTCACCAGGTGATTTGGTTGAGTCCATTGAGCTGTAGAGTAGGAGCTACAGCTCCACTGAGATTCCAGGTACAGCTGGCACATGGGCAGACCAAAGGCTCCAGTCTCTGGAAGTACGCCTACAAACTCCTGTACCACATATAGGTTTGAATAAAAGGGACTGATGGACCATGTGCAGGGAGGACTTATTTGAGTCCAACTCTGTCACTCTCAGGAGCACAGATTCCAAAGTATAGCCCACTGATAAGGCATCAATCTCTGGAGCTATTCCCTCTTATATAGGACCTGGGTGTCTCCAGAGCTGTGTTGGAATTTTGATTAGGATTGCATTGAATCTCTAAGTTGCTTTGTGTAGAATTGACATCTTCACAATATTCTTCCAACCCATGAACATGGAATATCCTTCTATTTATTTAGGTCTTCTCTGATTTCTTTTAGCAATATTTTCTAGTTTTCTGTGTATAATTCCTTTACCTGCTTTTTTAGATTTATTCCTAGTTATTTGATTCTTTTAGTTTCTATTGTAAATTGAATTTTTTTTCTTGATTTCTTTTTCAGATTGTTCATTGTTATTGTATAGAAACACTACTGGTTTTTAGGTGTTGATTCTGTACCCCACCACTTTGCTGAATTAATTTGTTAGTTCTAGGACCTTTGTTATGGAGATTGTTGCTTCTTAATGGAAAGTGATGTAGAGATAAAATAGGACCTCAATGTGTATATCCTAAGGTGCTCAGTCTTTCCAGAGATCAAGAAAAAAAGTCATAAAGCAACACTGATTTCATTAGCCACAATATAGGCTCTCACTTCAATAGTTTATTATATGCTGATGCTAGAAACTCTGTCCTGCAAAGGTGTATGCAAAATAGAGATTCAAATGGAAGCTGAAGAAATATTGCAAGGTGGATGCTGAACAGTATTCATATTTAATTATGTTTAACTTGTAACTCTGAAAAATTTGATAACTCTTAAAAAGGAATTGATACTGGGGCTTCAGCAGTTAGTCATGAGTCACATGTGGTCCAGAAGGTTTCCTGAGGGAATACTGGGAATTCCCTGAAGTGAAGAGGCTGGCAGGCATATCCTCCTTACTTATTAGCTTTCAGCATATTGCAGAGTATTAAAGTTTTTGTGAATTCAATTAAGTGGGTTTATGGATTATATTTTCTCTTTTTAATAAACTTTATAACATGGAAAAGTGGCTTAAAAGATCCCTGGAAAGAAACTGAGGGTTGAAGATAAGACTAACAATTCAAGCCAAACAAATTTTAACAAACATAAAAAATGCTTTGCATAATTGATGAATGATAAGGAGAATATCATTATGCTCCATTTTTATATATTATGAAACAGTGTTCTTCATTCTCATTCATTTCTAAGTAATTTTTTAAAAGTCTTCCTCTTAATCCCTGACTTCCAGTATGATGTGGAGAGGAACAGAATATCTACCTTTGTGGCCAGGGACAATGAAGCTGGGGACCTGAGAAGCTATGTGGACAGGATGGGACAATTGCACTGGGGATCTCAGAAACTGATCCCTGGTGAACCCATGTGTTGAGAGGACTCTTTGGGGCCAACATGGATGGGTATTAACTAGGGAGTAAATGGGTGTCCATCCCTGACACCACCTCCCTCCTGCCTTGGTACTGTATATAACTTCCTCCTCCCCATTTAGAAACAACAGAAGGCAGAAGGTTAAGAAATCTTGGATTGATTGAGAGTAAACGTCAGCTATCCTGTGGAATAGGGGCCTTAAATGAGTAATGACAGACATTTATAGAAAAATAAAGAGACATTTTTCACACATCTGATTTTGTGGCCTGAAAATTTTACCAACTCCATTATGCAGAAAACAGTTTCAGTTCCTATTTGTTTATCTTCCTGTTTCTAGAGGAGTGGTTCCCAAACTTGTCTGCACATTGGTATCACCTGGGTAACTTAAAAAAAAAATGCTAATGCATGTGTCCCACCCCTGTAGATTGAGATCTTAATTGATCTGGAGGCCTGGGCTTTGGAATTTTTAGAAGATCCCTAAGTGATTCTAATATGCAGACAAGTATGGGAATGTTCTATAACATTTCCAGTGGTCTGTCAATACATAAATAAAATGTACTTTTTCAATCAAGAAGACCATCTACTCCTGATGGAGACTCTTGAACTGCAAAATTCCAACTACATTTTAAAAATTATAGCTCACTTTCCTATTATGTGACAACTGTAATCCCCAAACAAAAGCCAAAAACAACTCTGTAAAAAAATTTTTCCTACAAAGTCTTATAACCAGTCACTGTATGCAAAATGCAGTTTTGTTTTCACATAAATTGCATTAAATATATTTTTGTGAATATAAACAAATAGATGAATGTATGAATGTATGCATGAATGTAAATAATTATTGGATACAGATATATCTGAATATCTTTTCTGTATCTTAGGCCACAACAGCTTCTTAGGCAGGGTGGCCTTTCCCAGTATTCTCTGTAATTAGAATCTAAGCAAAGTAAAGATGAAAATATCTCTTCCATGTCCAGACTAAAGATATACAAGAGATAAGCAACAAACTCCCCTTTGCCTTACCACTCACCAAATCCAATTGGTTCTGCCTATTAAATGGCCCTTGAAACACTCTGCTTCTCCACATTCTAATTCAGAATCTCTTACCTGTTACTGCAATAGTTTCCTGTTTTCTCTACACCTGATTTTTTTCCTTCCAATCCATTCTTTACAAAACCACCAGAGTAGACTTTCTAAAATATGAATATGATCATTCCACTGGCTCATCATGCAAAGTTTTCCATAGCTCTTGTTTTAGTTTGCTAAAGCTGCTGGGAGTAATATACCAGAAATGGGTTGGCTTTCGTATTGGGAATTTGTTAGGTTGAAAGCTTACAGTTCTGAGACCATGAAAGTGTCCAAATCAAGGCATTATTTAAGAGATGCTGTCTCACCAAGTTGCTATGAGTGATCAGGCACATGGCAGTATCATCTAAAGATGCTTTCTCTCCAAGCTCAGCATGGGTGATCAAGTACATGGCAGGGCAAGATTCAGGTCCACTCAACTCTATGCTCTCCTCTGAGTCTCATCTCTTCAATTTTGAGCTGCTTTTCCCATGTCTCTGTGGTCCACTGATTCCAGCCTCCAACCTCCAGGGCCTCTCCTTCTGTCTCTGAGGCTTTTTACTGTGTCTGTCTGCAGCTTTTTAGTCTTCCATTTATAAAGGGCTCAAGCAAAAGGATTAGGAACCACCCTGGGTCCCACAATCTAATCGAAGGCCCTCAACTGAAGCAATCTAACCAAAATAGATCTAATCAAAGGTTCCATAACTGAATCTAAACAAAAGTTACCACATATAATAGGTTTACATGCACAGGAGTCGGTTAGCTTAAGAACATAATTTTCTGGGGTCCACAAAAGACTCAAACCAGTATAGCTCTCCAGATGAAATCTAAGCTACTTAACCTGCTCTAGAAGTTCCTTCATGTTCTATCCACTGCTTCTGTGGTCTACCTCCAGTCATCTCACCCCAGCCCTACCTAAGATGCAGCAATAGGACTTTCAGGTTTTCAGAAGCATCAAGCCATCTGAGTAAGTTTGGCTTATTCTTATGCAAGGAGATTTTGATTTGGGAATGTGTTTATAATTCTCAAAGTCCAGATTGTTGAAAGCGTCATGATACTTTGTGTGTCTCCTACCATAACACACAACGTTCTCTAATACAGTTCTTCATTCACTTGCCTGCATTCCTCATAGGAGTGTAAGCCCCATGAGGGCAGGGCCTTGTCATTATTGTTCAACATTATTCTCCAGCATCCAGCATATGCATGGCATGTAGAGGATACAGAGTAAATATTATTGTGTGAATTAATTACACATAGATCTTTGCTCCTTTTCCTACTCTTTATACTGAGCTCCTATTGAACTAGAAAGCTCTGTCTAAAAGCAGATGAGTCACAAAGCATGGCTACAGAAGAAGCCGTGTGAGAGAAAACACGCACATATGCTCTTCAGCTGAACTTCTTGACACCACAAGTATGGAGTATATGATCAAATGCCAAGTCTGTTGTCATAGTCTGCTTAAAGTTCTGGAAAAGAACATTTCTGCTCTTTTGTTTCTGGAATTAGTAAATACCATATTATGTAGAGTGAATAATGATCTACATATTGAACCTTGTTTTGTTAGGTTAGTTCAAATTTATTGGTTTAAGTTTCTATATTCTCTATATTGGTCTGTTGAGGATATTTCATTGGCTTACAAACTATAAGTTATATATTCTTTGTTCAATGTACAGGAGTTGTTTGATCATAATAGCAATTTTTTGTTTAAAATTTAAAATTACCAAGCACAAAGCAAAATGTGCCTAAAGCAATGTTTTTCTATAACATTTTAATCTAAAAGTAGATTGTAATAAAAGAAGAATACATTTTCAAAATCTTTTTCTTTTTGGGGTTTTTAAAAACCATTTTGGGCCATAAATTTTATCTCTGATTGCATTTATAAACAGAAATATACATTTGTATTTTAAAATCTTGACAGTGGGTTTTATTCTACTATACCTGATCAATGCTTATCACAGGAATGTGGAGCCCACTGCATATATAGCAGCTAATGAACTGCAACATTAACATAAGACAAGAGAAAAAAGAAAAGCAAATAGGATTCTCT
This sequence comes from Cabassous unicinctus, assembly GCA_029593785.1. Classification (NCBI taxonomy): domain Eukaryota; kingdom Metazoa; phylum Chordata; class Mammalia; order Cingulata; family Chlamyphoridae; genus Cabassous; species Cabassous unicinctus. Next base: position 4,923 of record JAQZBX010012865.1, read on the forward strand.
AGTTTCTTGCTTTTTCTTTGTTTTAATTTTTAATAAATCTGTTTGCCATTTCTGCCATCTCATCAACTCCCCCAATCACTCGATGAATCTTTGATGGCATCGCAATAGTGTTTATTGCCTTCTAAGCAGCAATTACCGTTGTGGATTTTCTAAATTAGAAAATAAAACACTTTTCTATTCTGTAAACTTTTATCTTTTGTTATTTATGTTTGACATGTAGTAATAACATATGGAGTGGCAGTCATAAGATACTAAGTACAACTCAAAATATAATGAGGCAAGTCTGTATAAGTGAACAGTACATTGGCCTTTAATCTTCTAAGGGGAATATTTAAGGGGAATAAATATTTTATTTATTTATTTTAACAATATAAAACCACCCATGAGCCTACAACCTAACCTAACTGGGTTGTTACATGTATCTTACATTCCCTGTGTGCTTTTCCTCCACTTTTGCAACCCCTTCTTATATGTAAACAATATTCTGAATTTTGTATTCATTTTTCTTTTGTAAAATAGTTTTAGCACATATACATAAAAACAAAGATATACATATACCTATACAATACATTGTTTGGTTTTTATTATTTAGCTTTGCTTTTTTTCATTCAAAATTTTTACTGATTCATCCATGTTGTTGCTGTATCATTAATTCATTTACTGTTTTATAATTTATGGTGTAAATATACCACCATTTACTTATCCATTCTCCTTAAACAGGCATCTGTGAAGAGGAGTTGTCTTACTTGTGTCCCTGGTACACATATGCCATTATTTACCTTGCATATATATCTTGGAAGGCAATTGCTAGGCTATAAGATATGCAAATGTGCAACTCTACAAGCTTTACAACTTTACCAATTTTTTTTTTTTAAATGGTTGAGACAACTGGCATGCTCATACATGGTACTGTCAGTCTTCTTAATTCAGAAATTTTGAAAAATAATATTGCACAGTGATCTAATATGATTTTTTCAGGTTTTTCATGAGACTGATCAACTTCATTTGTTTGTTGGCCAGGTTGTATTTTCTTTTGTATACTTATTCATATTTTTTGCCCATTTTTCAATTGAGCTTTGATTTTTTTCTTATTGATCCTTTATGACTTTTTATATATATTTGATAATAATCACCTTTAGTTATATGTGTTGTATCTTCTCCTAGTTTGTGGCATGTCTTGTCATTTTCTTTAAGATATATTTTAATATTTAATGTAGTCAGATTTATCAACATTTTTCTTTATTAAGTCACACACACATGCACACTCATGAAAAGATAGTATTTGACATATATATACATAGGTATGTATATATACATATAAATATACATGCATGTGTATATGTATATTGAAATATCATATTTGCATGATTTCAAAATCCATGATACCCAAAACAAGTTATTTTGGGAATGGAGGACACCACAGTATGTATACATATAGTTTGCTAGCTATTTTCTGAATTGAGAATTGTTAAAAGAAAAATTGCATCTTAATATTGAATAAATATTGCACCCACATTTATTTATTTATTACATGCACAGATCCAATTTTAAAGACTCCTATGATATTTTCTTATTTACCCCAGGCCAAAATATTATACCTTATACATTTGATCATCCTCTCTTGATATGTACTATCTCCTGATATTTATTTGACATATATTTATCAGCAGATAACTAATGACAAATCCAAAATGCAGGAAAATGCCATGTGGCACTCTTTTATATCTTGTGAGTCATAAAATAAATGCCATGTGAGTGATGGTATAAATGAATGCCATGATATAAAATCATAGCTACCACTACTGAGGATTGCTAGGTGCCAGTCAGTTCTAAGGCCCTCATGGGCATCAGTGCACTTAGCTCTCAAACAGCCCTATGAAGTAGGCACCACTGTTGCCATTTACACATGATAAAATTGGGTCAGAGGTCAAGCAACTTGTCTCAGTTCTTCTAGAAAATAGTGGAGCTAGAATATGAACTTAATTTGTCAGGGCATCGAAAAGAAAAGGGGGCACTATTCAAAATACCCTGAGATGGCTGGTATAAATTGGCACAGAATCAGGCAAACCAAGACGTTTGGCCTCCCAGCTATGTAACATATAGAAAGCAAAAATCTCCCGAGGACTTTTATCATTTTAAAATAATGGACATAATCTGTTTCTTGCGGGTCTTCACATGTTTTAATATACGGAAATTTTCATTCAATTCCTTTTAATTTATGCGTGAGCAGTCATTCCCCACTTAGGCACTGGCAAACGGTAAGACTCAGGACCTGGAGCCTTGCCAAAGTGGGCCTCGAAAATTCCTTGCTCCATGTCCTCTTTGTGAAGGACTGGTTCCCAGTCGGAGAAGTGTCTGTTTTAAATCTGTGTCTGTGTCAGAAGACTTTGGTTGTCACACAGTGCTCTCTTCTAGGTAGAAACAAATAATACATATCCAAACCTTCGCTCAGTGTAAGATGAAGGAAAGAATGATGCCCCTTTTTTTGTTTAAAGATAAATTAATGTAAGGTTTCTCTTTCCTTATCTAACTTACATGATTGTAAGTTCATTTTCAGATGAGAGCTTTGAAGCCAGAAATATTTTAAAATCAAGTAAAAGAGAGACTCAATGGAGTGTTCTGGGGTTAAAGAGTCTGTCTCTACCTAAGGCAAAATGTCCTTCTCAGATATTTGCCCATCAAACTGTCAGTAGCAGCTAAATCTGCCCCTTAACTCATCACTCATTGTGGGCTGTGGTTACCAGATGCTATTGTTTGTGCATGAAGAATCACAACTGTGGGCAGTAAAGACAAAGACTATTGTTGCATCAAAGTAACACATTCTTATTAGGACTGATTCTGATTCCAGTGCTATTCATTTATAGAGAAGCAATACCAGTTAAGAAGGAGAAGATAAAACTTTCCTTTCCTTGTATTTAATCGATTTTTTGATTTTGCTTTTTGATAGTTTTTATTCATTCAGCAGGATTAACCTCAGTGGGTAAAGCATCTGCACATATTAGAAAAATCTGATCATTTTATTGTAATGAGATATACGAATGATTCTTTGGCCTTCTATTATTGATGATGCAGAAGCTGGTACATTTGGTTTAACATGTCACTTCATTTCCTTAGCCATGTCTAGAAACAGAAGCTCTAAAACAAGCCACATTTAATAAAAACCCGATATGTCAGGAGCTTGCACATAACAGGTGCTTACTAAGTGTTGAAAGAACAACAGAGTCATTATTTTTAAACTATAAAATGTGATCCTTATTTTATCATAACATTTTTCTAAACACTGGCATGCCTGAAATTCAAATGGAAAAAGAACATGGCTTCTCCATTACAGAATGACAGACTTAGGTAGAGTTGATCTTAAAGCAACTTTTTACTTAATGATTGAGTTTTACTAACAAATGATCTATTTAACCTGTTATCAATAACATTAACGAAATAATCCGGCAAGCAGGGCCACCCCTGTGTGTTCATTTCAAATGGAGCCTTGTCTTAGAATGGTATTCCAAAACTTTCATGTAGGTCACAAATTAAAAATTTGATTGTTCATAGAGGTTTTCCAGAAACTTTGTAGAGATCTCCTGTTATTTTGTGTGTAATTCAAATGAAATTCTGTTGAATAAAGGTATATTTTGGAATTTTAAGAGCTATACAAGTCAGGTAAAAAGCCACATTTATTAGCCCCAAGAGGTCTCTACAATACTCGGTCATAAAATTAATTTCTCAAATCACACAGAAAAAAGAGATAGAACTCCCTGTACCTTATGTCAGCTATCAAAAAACAGTGATATATTGTTCTCCACTAAGTTGCTTTACCGCCAGCAGGTTTTAGTTAACATTATTATGATAGTGAATGACCCTAAAGAGGGCTCCCTGGTTCATTTAAGGCTCCTTCCTAATAACCTACAGCTGTGCCAACACCATCAGCTGTGAGAGTTTCCGATGGGCACGTCAAAAGTGTTGGTATGCCACTCCATATGGTTCTTATGGGTTTCCTTTGACGACTCATAATATTCCGTCAGTCCAGCTGTCAATGGCTGATTCCTCAGCTGGGCTGATGATTTGAAAAGCTACTCACCAGTCTTTAATTGCTTTTCATGGACACTAGTGAAAAGATGGGAGCTCTTTGTTTGCTGGGGATAACAAAATGAAGAGGAGCTCATTTCAAATGAAAGCGGCCAAGGTTCTGAATCTGACAATCCCCAAAAACTGCACTAAACTTTTGTTTCTGCATGATCCACATGGTTGTTAGGATAAGAAGTAATTTTGAGAAGTTTCTATTGCTTAGATTGCATGAAAATGTAATGACACGTTTGAAAAGGAGGCCCCAAATGCACATTGGGCACAAGTTGAAGAAGTGATCTTATTTTGTTGGCTTGTAATGGAAGTATTTAAATTTCAAACTTGTTTCCTGAGGAAAGGCAATGAACATAAAAATGTAATAGCAGTTTCACTGTAAAACTTTAATGTGGGAAGAATTAGTGGGGTCATTTTACGTCTTTTTTTACTCAAATAAAGGCATTATTGAAAAATAGAAGAATACATGCAAAACAATATATAAAATTAAATGGAGTTTAAGGGGATAAAGACATAACTATATAAAGCCTAATCCTGGAAGGAGAATAAAGTTTTCTTTTTCTAATATTTTATATTACTGCTAAATCTTAGAGTCAGTCTTATAGAGACTTAATAATATATTGCCTACATTGTCACAGGAAAATAATGCATTGATGTATACATGTTACCCTGTCATTGAATTTTAGACATTTGCCTTTTCTTAATTGGAAAATGCTTTTGTATTAAGAAGCTTAGTAGGAAGGAGATGGTTTCTAGGGAAGATAGTTTAGATTAGATTCCCTTAGTATCTTTAGCCTTCCCTTGTTTAAAAAAAAAGCGTTTAATTTCTCCACGCTTCTGTTTACCTGCTTTTATAGAAGGCAAAAAAATACAAAACTCATTCCAGAATATGAGGAATGTCTTTATATATATTTATAAAAATGTATCCAATAGTTCTAAAGTCTGTGCAAGTAATGCTAAAAAAATGAGTAATAATGATTATTCCTATTTCATTAGGAATTAGTGTCTGTGAAATATGTCTAAATCTTTAAAAAATCAATTAAGGTGTATTTGTATAGAAGCTTAAAGCTAAAGACTAAGGAACGTTAGTGGAGCCTCATTCACTAAAAATCAATGGGCCCTGATGCAGTTGGAATGCCACGAAAAAGGGTATCATTGTGTAATCTTCAGCTAATTATACAGCTACTTTGTTTTAATGCTCTCTCACTTTTCTGAGGGTTCACTTATATTGTGATGTCCATTTATTACTTTAACTCATCACTTTATCTTTCCTCATATTTTCATGTCTTCACTATGGATTGAGATGATACATTATTTTATGAGAAATGTTTCTATCTTAAAAAAGATGTTAATAACTGGTTTGTCAAATCTTTCTATATGATATGTAATTATTCTTAAAATGCATCCTTTAAGCTGAGAGTTAGTAGAGAGTAGATTCTTTTTTCGCTTATGAAATTGTTTTCCACCATGTGTTGACTTATTTCAAATAAATCTTAGAAAGCAGGGTGTTAAGAATTGCCAGAATCAACATGGAAGAGTAAACATATGAAATTTGATAATCAATAGTGTTATTGGAAATCAAGTACATAAGTGTAAAATGTAGAGACATGTATATGACACAGTAAGTAATCCATTCCCTCAATTATTCAAGCAGAATTTAATTATCAAACTTCTTTGTGGTTTTCTTTCACAAAACATTGAAATGGAAGTGAGAAGGAGAAAACACAAGATGAAACTCAGAAAAAGGTCTAGCACAATTACTTATTTATTATTTTTATCAGTGTATCTTAATTTATTTTGAGTTATGTCATATATTTTTTATATCAATGTTACAATCTTTAACACAAGATAATTATAATAACAATAAATCTGCTTTGGTTGTGGTTACACTTCCTACTTATTTTGGTTCATTCCTCAGTCTTGAGGAAATTGGGACAATGTCTACTCTGACTGTTTCAGGTTGAGAAGGGACTCAGATATTTTGGGGCAGAGGAAAGGAATTATTTTGCTTGCAGTTGGAGAGACTTCAAAACAAGATACTCCTTGTTTTGGGGATGGGACTTGTCCATCATCATCGTTTGGTTAGTTGTCCAGGGCAACCTTGGAGAACTGGAGAGTAGGAGTTGGCTACAACTCTGCTGGGTTTCAGGGCTCCATGGGCATATGAACAATCTGGAGATTTAAGTCTCTGAGAAATATACTCAGCAGGTACATTGAAAATTATAGGTTCAAATAAAAGGAGTAGAAGAATCATGATTAGGGGAATTATAAATAAGTATAATTATGTTATATTAGGGAAATAGATTTTCATATATTCGCAGATAAGGCCTGCCAAAGGGATGCTGATTTCATGAGGCTGTGTGGCTTGCTTATGGTGTCTAGATGTCCTTAGGGCCCTTAGGGACACTATTATTTCAGACTTAGTTTTCTTTGGCAGTTTCTGAAATCTGCCTACATAAGCATAACCTCTGGAATGACCTCCTGACTCACTTTGAAATCTCTTAGCCATAAAACTTCTATTTTATTTGGAATTTCCCCCTTTTGGTTAAAATCTTTTTCTAAATAAATCACTGATTGATGTTTTATAATAATCCCTCAGTGCCAGAGAAGTTCATCCCTGGGAGTCATGTCCCGTGTGTGTGTTTGGGGGGGCCGGGCAGAGTAGTGAGTTTATTTGCAGAGTTTGGCTTAGAGAGAAGATACATTTGAGTAACAAGGAGGTTTTCAGGAGGTAACTTTTAGGCATTGATTATAATTAGGCTTAGTTTCATCATTACAGGAATAAGCTTCATTATCGCAAGCATTAAGATCTAGGGCTTGGCTTATTGGCCTGTTTTCTTTTATTAGGCATGGCTTATATATGCCAGAATTTTTTTGCCACCTTAGTTGGAAAAGTAGCAGGACTTCTCCAGGAGGGAAGTTTAATATTTTGTTAGCTAATATGTGGGTGTCTATCTATCCAAAAACCATACCTATGGCAACAGGATGCAATTATATCCCATAGAAGTATGTTAATATATGTGCATTTTTTCCCTATATACCACCCCACTGTCAATATCCTGTACTAGTGATATACCTTTCTTATAGATTCTGAAAGAGCATTCTTATATTTGTATTATTAACCACAATCCTTGGGCACCACAGTGTTCACTGGGTTATATAATCCCCCAATTTATCCTCTAACTTTCCTTCTAGCAACATATATGACCCCAAACTTCCCCTTTCAACCACAGTCACACACACTTCAGTGCCGTTCATTACACTTACATCACTGTGCCACCATCACCTCCATCCATTTCCAAACCATTACAATCAACCTAATTATAAATTCTGCATAAATTAGGCATCAGCTCATCATTCTCTATTGCCATTTTATCTCCTGGTAACCTGTCTTCCAGATTTTACCTCCATGAGTCTGCTCACTATGCTTTGTTTTTATCAGTGAGATCATACAATATTTTTCCTTTTGTGTGTGGCTTATTTCACTCAACATAAGGTCCTCGTGGTTCATTCATGTTGTTGTATATGTCAGTACTTCATTCCTTCTTACAGCTGAATAATATTGCATTGTATGTGTATAACACATTTTATCTATTCATCTGTTAATGGGTACTTGGGTTGCTTCCATCTTTTAGCAATTGTGAATAATGCCACTATGAACATTGGTGTACATATATCTGTTTGTGTCTCTGCTTTCAATTCTTCTGGGTAAATACCTAGTAGTGGGACTGCCAGATCAAATGTTTCCTCTTTGTGAGAAACTACCAAACTATCCTCTACAATGGCTGTAACATTCTTAATTCTCAACAGGATTGAATGAGTGTTCCTATTTCTCCATATCCTCTCCAACACTTGTAGTTTTCTGGGTTTTTTGTTTGTTTGTTTGTTTAATAGCAGCTAGCTAGTAGGTGTGAAATGATATCTCACTGTAGTTTTGATTGTCATTTCCCAATAACTCGTGATTTTGAGCATTTTTAAAATGTTCTTTTTAGCCATTTGTACTTTATCTTTAGGAAAATGTCTGTTCAAGTCTTTTGTCTATTTTTAAATGCTTATTTGTCTTTTTATTGTTGAGTTTAGGATTTCTTTACATATGCTAGATATTAGACCCTTATTGGATATGTGGTTTACAAGTATTTTCTCCCATTTAGTAGGCTTCCTTTTCACTTTTGTGTTCTTAATTTTGAGGAGATCTCATTTACCTATTTTTTTTGCTTTCATTGTTCATACCTTGGGTATAAAGTATATGAAACCACTGCCCACCACAAGATCTCATAGATGTTTCCCTACATTATCATTTAGGAGTTTTATGGTATATCATGAGTTAATTGTTGTACAAGGTGAGAGAGAGGGATCTTCTATGATTCTTTGGGATATGGATATCCAATTCTCCCAGCACAATTTGTTAAAGAGACTCTCCTGTCCCAGTTGAGTGGACTTGGCAGCCTTCTCAAATATCAGTTGGCTATAGATGTGTGGGTGTACTTTTGAACTCTCAATTCAGTTCCATTGGTCAATATGTCTATCCTTGTGCCCATACTATGCAGTTTTGACAACTGTAACTTTGTAATATGCTTTAAAGTCAGAAAGTGTGAGTCCTCCAACTTCATTCTTTTTCAAGATGTTTTTGTCTATTCTGGGTCTCTTACCCATCCAAATAAATTTTATAATTGGCTTTTCCATGTCTGCAAAAAAGGCTGTTGGAATTTTTATTGGGATTGCATTGAATCTGTGAATCACTTTGGATCGAATTGACATCATAATGATATTTAGTCTTCCAACCCATGAACATGGAATGTCCTTCCATTTATTTAGGTCTTCTTTGATTTATTTTAGCAATGTTGTATAGTTTTCTGTGTACAAGTCTTTTATGACCTTAGTCAAGTTTATTCTTAGATATTTGATTATTTAAGTTGCTATTGTAAATGGATTTTTTTCTTGATTTCCTCCTCAGATTGCTCATTCCTAGTGTACAGAAATACTACTGATTTTTGCATGTAATCTTATATCCTGTCACTTTGCTGAACTTGCTTATTAGTAGCTATATTGTCAATTATTCAGGACTTTTTTTTTATTTTTAGGGAAATGAAATACGTCTTTATTATTTTCTTCTAATTATAAAAATACACATTCCATATAAAATATTTAAACAGTACAAAAAGAAATCCAATACTGAAGAGTGCAAGATTCCCCATAATCCAGCCACTGAAGAAAACTACTGTTAAGAGTTTGATATGTACCTTCCAGCACCTTTATCTGCGTACATAATACATTTTTATTACCAAAACACATCCAAACTTTACAAAAATATTCTGCAACTTGTTTTATGTCTCAACATATTTTTTCTGTATAAATATATATAGATCTAACACAGTTGTTTTAACAGCTACATAGCATTTCATAGTATGGATGTATCATTTTATTTAGCCATTCTCCTTCTGACAGACATTTAGGTTATTGGCATTTTTTTCACTAATACAATTTTTTTGGTGACTATCAAGGAACATATATCTTACACAGTTGTAAGACTACTTCGATCAGATAAATATCCTAGAAGTGTTACTGTTAAAAGAGCACCCTGATTTGGGGATGGCAAGCTGGTACTGATCAAGGCAACCCACAAGTTAAAGTAATGAGCTCCAAATCAAATATATAGGTCAAGGGGCAGAACAAGGATCCAGCTAGGAAAGGAGTACTAAGGCTGACCCAGCAAAGTCCTAAGGCTTCTGACTTTCCTTGTGAAGAGATCCATACAATCACCTGAGTGGGTGGGGGGCAGGTGTGGACTCCCAGCTCTTCTGCCCTCAAGCCAGTCAGAGGTCCCCACCTGCATCCAAGCCTGGACAGCCTGACTCTGATAAGAGATTATCTTTTACATAATGTAGTGAAATAGCACTGGATTTCAGAGTGATGCCTCTAATCTGTTCATCTTCTCTGCTGTCCATGTACCTTAACTTGCCTGCCAGGCAGCTGGAAATGATTTCCATTGCTATATATGATAGTCAGCCAGGGTAGTTTTTCCATGGTCAACATGAGCTAAAACACAGATATTCCTGATGTTGGCAGTGTTTTTCTGGAGTTGAATCATCTTATCCAAACTATTGAGCACCATGGTTACTTTTTTCCTGCGACGGCAGCTCCGTGGGACCTGCCCAGCTCCGGCCCTCTAGTTCCCCGCCGCACCACACGAGTCAGAGGCGCAGCCAGCTCTGTGGCTCCGGGATGCCGGCGCGCCAAGGACTTTCTATATATAGGATCATGTCATCTGCAAATAGTGAAATTTTTACTTCTTCCTTTCCAATTTTTATGCCTTTTATTTATTTTTCTTGCCTAACTACTCCAGCAAGAACTTCTAACAGAATGTTGAATTAGAGTGGTGACAGTGGGTATCCTCCTCTTTTTCCAGGTCTTAGAGGGTAAGCTTTTTGTCTTTCACCATTGAGAATTATGTTAGCTATGGGTTTTCATTATATATTCTTTGTCATGTTAAAGAACTTTCCTTCTATTCCTATCTATTGAAAGGTTTTTAGCAAGAAAACATGCTGAATTTTATCAAATGTCTTTTCTTTGTCAATGGAGATGATCATTTAACTTTTCTCCTTTGATCTGTCAATGTGGTAAATTACTAATCAATTTTCTTATATTGAACCATCCTTGCATAACTAAGATCAAACCCACTTGATCATGGTGTATAATTCATTTAATGTGTTGTTGTATTCAATGTGCAAGTATTTTGTTGAGGATTTTTGCATCTATTCATTAGAGAGAGTGTTCTGTAATTTTCTTTTTTTGTAGCATCTTTATCTGGCTTTGGTATTAGGGTGATGCTGGATTCATAGAATGAGTTAGGCAATGTTCCTTTCTCTTCAATTTTTGGAAGAGTTTGAGTAGGATCAGTATTAGTTATTTTCATAATGACTGATAGAATTCACCTGTGAAGCCATCTGGTTCTGTGCTTGTATTTCATGGGAGGCTTCTAATGACTGATTCAATCACATTACTTGTGATTGGTCTACTGAAGTCTTCTATTTCTTCTAGGTTGTTTGTGTGTTTCTAGAAATTCATCCATTTCATCTAAGTTGTCCAACTAACTAGCATACAGATTTTCATAGTATCTGCTTATCACCTTTTTCATTTCTGTGGTGATGTTCCCCCTCTTGTTTCTGATTTTATTTATTTGAATCTTCTCTTTTTTTTTTTTCTTTGTTAGTCTAGCTAATGTTTTGTCAATTTTATTAATCTTTTCAAAAAACCAGTTTTGGTTTTGTTAATTCTATTGTTTTTTTAATTCTCAATTTCATTTAATTCTGTTCTAATCTTTGTTATTTTTTCCTTCTGCTTGCTTCAGGATTGGTCCTTTTTCTAGTTCCTCTAGTTGTACAGTTAGGTATTTGATTTTAGCTCTTCTTTTTTAATGTAGGCATTTAAGGTTGTAAATTTCCCTCTCAGTACTCTCTTTGTGTATTCCATAAGTTTTGATATGTAGTATGCTCATTTTCATTCACTTTGAGACATTTACTGATTTCTCTTACAATTCCCTCCTTTACCCACTGATTGTTTGAGTGTGTTGTTTATCTTCCATATATTTGTATATTTTCCAGCTCTCTGTCCACTGTTGATTTCCAGCTTAATTCTTTTGTGATCAGAGAAAGTATTGTGTATTATTTCAATCTTTTAAAATTCATTTAGACTTGTTCTATGACCTAACATGTGGTCCATCCTGAAGAATGACCCATGAGCACTCAAGAAGAATGTATAGCCTCCTGTTTTGGGTGTGATTTTCTGTATATGTCAATTAGGTCTAGTCCCTTTAATATATTACTTAAGATCCCTGTTTCTTTATTGATCATCTCTCTAAATGTTCTGTCTATTGCTGAAAGTGTATTGAAATCTCACACTATTATTGTAGAGGCATCTATTTCACCCTTCAGTTTTGCCAGTGTTTGCCTCAAGTATTTTGGGGTACCCTGGTTAGGTATATAAATATTTATTAATTGTTCTTTCTTCTTGGTATATTGCCCCTTTTATTAATATATAGTGTTCTTCTTTGTCTCTTACAACAGTTTTTAATTTAAAATCTCTTTTGTCCAATGTTAGTATGGTGACCCCAGCTCCTTTTTAGTTACTGCTTGTGTGGAAAATCATTTTCCAACCTTTCACTTACAAACTATTTGTGTTCTTGGGCCTAAGGTGAGTCCCTTGTAGATAGCATATATATGGATCTTTTAAAATTTTAATCCATTCTGTTAATCTGTGTTTCTTAATTGGAGCATTTTATCCATTAACATTCAATGTTATTACTGTAAAGGCAGTACTACAATCATTTTTATCTTTAGGTTTTAATGTGTCATTTTACCCTTTTAGTTACCCTTACTAATAATCTTCCTTTCTACACTCTCCTCCAAACCTCTCTCTCCAAACCTCTCTCTCCTGTCTTTTCCTTTCAACCTGTAGAACTCCCTTTAGTGTTTCTTGAAGGGCAGGAGTCCTTTTGAGGAATTCTCTCGATTTCTGTTTATCTGTGCCTATTTTAATCTCTCTTTCATTTTTGAAGGACAACTTGCTGGATACAGAATTCTTGGCTGGCAGTTTTTCAGTACTTTAAATAGGTCATACCACTGTCTTCTCACTTCCATTGTTTCAGAAGAGAAATTAGCATTTACTCTTATAAAGCATCCTTTGAATGTGATGGATCTCTTTTATCTTGCTGCTTTCAGGATTCTCTCTTTATCTTTGGCATTTGTCAATCTGATTTGTATACTTCTGAGAATAGCTTTGTTAGGATTTAGTGCATTTGGAGTACACTGTGCTTCCCGGACATGTTCATCCATGTCCCTCTTAAGAGTTGGGAACTTTTTGGCCATTATTTCCTCAAACAATCCTTCTGCCCCTTTTCCCTTCTTTGCTCCCTCTGGGATACCCATAAGGTTTGTGCTTGTGCATTTCATGCTGCCATTCAATTCCTAAGTCCCTGCTCATTATTTTCTATTTTATTTTTCTATCTATTATTTTATCTGTGCGATTTTGATGTCCTATTTTCTAATTTGCTTATTCTTTCCTTGCCTGTTCAAGTCTTCTGTTGAGTGATTCTAGTGTATTTTTAATTTCTTCTGTTGTGCCTGTAATTACCATAAGATGCATTTTTATGTATGTTTACAATTTATTCTCTATGACCATGGTGACGTCTTAATATGCTTAAGCTCTTCCTTCATCTCCTTCAATTGATTTGGGAGATCTGTGTGGACATCTTTGATTAGTTAAAATTCTGTTTCTCCTCCACCTTTTTTATATTTTTTCCTTGGACTGGGTCATATCTTCCTGTTTCTTAGTATGGCTTGTAATTTTTTGCTGATATCTAGTACTCCCTTTATCTTGATGGGTATGTTCTGTTGGTCAGTTTCTCTCTCTATTGGCTAGAGTTTTATTTTTGTTTGGCTTTGTGTTAAGGCTCTTCTTTGACACTTGGTTCCACTTATTCTAAATCTTTAGAATTGTCTGTGTTTAACTGAAAAAACAAATAAAAAGAGGTAAAAAATGAAAGTAAAAGAAAAATTTAAAAGATGAAAAGAAAAAAAGGGAAAAAAAGGTTGAGGAGGAAAAAAAAGGAAGAGGAGGGAAAAATTTTAAAAGGAAGAGTAGGGGGAAAAAACCAGACCTTACTCTCAGGCCACCAATATCAGCCTGCCACTCCCCAGCACCCAGCTCAGTCCCCCCTTACCAGTCGCCCACACTGATCTCCCTATAGCCCTGCCACTTCCCCTATGCCCAGCAAGATTGCCTGTCTTCCTACCACTTCTGGAGGACAAGTGCAGCCTGCCACTCCCTACTCTGCCATCTTGGATCCCCTATATATTATTATATATTTTTAATTTTTAATTTTTAAAGAAGCTTTAGATTACATAAATGTTACATAAAAAATATAGGGGATTCCCATATTCCCCATCCCCAACCCCTCCTCACACTTTCCCACATTAACAACATCTTTCCTTAGTGTGATATATTTGTTACAATTGATGAACACATATTGAAGCCTTGCTACTAACCATGGACTATAGTTTACATTCTGCCCCATACAATATTATATGTTATGACAAAATGTATAGTGGCCTGTATCCATCATTGCTATGTCATGCAGGACAATTCCAATGTCCTCAAAATGCCCCCATGTTACACCTATTCTTCCCTCTCCCTCCCCTCAGAACCTCTGGTAGCCACTGCCTTTATATCAATGATAAATAAAAGTTCTTCCATAGCTTGAATAAGTCTATAATAGAATAATAATAAGTCTGCTTTAGTCCATTGTTCATTCCCCAGTCTTGAGGATTTAGGGATGGTGATGCCCACTTTGTTTCAAATTGAGAGGGGGCTTAGATTCCATGGGGCAGATGGATGGAACTGTCTTGCTTGCCGTTGCAGACACTCTCTTCCCTGGGATGGTCATTGTCAATCATCATCTCCTTGTTAGTTGTCCTGAATGAGTACAATGAACTGGAGAGTAGGAGTTGCAACTCTGCTGAGATTCAGGGCTCAACCAGCACATGAACAGACCAAAGATTTAAGTCTCTGGGACATATATTTAACAAATATACTGCTACTTATAGGTTCAAGTAAAAGGGGCAGAAGAGCCACATGTAGGGTATTTATTATTTTTTGATACATAATATTATTTTATCTGCAGTTGGAAAAAAATCATGGCAGAATTGATGACCACCCTCTTTCATCTAGATGCACAGTAATGTATTCTAATGGAGGCCATGTAGTCAAGAAGCACCTCACTTATTTAGGTACACTTTAATCATTGGGTTTGGTTATAAAAATGAAGCCTTCTGGGAAAACCAAGCTTGGTGTGATAAGACAATAAAAAGTAAATAGGAATTTTGGGAGTTCAGGGCACCTGGAAATCTAGTCATTGAATAAAGGACGAAAGGCATTTAAAGAACCAGGCTATTTTATCTTAAGATACCTGTTGGGTTGTAAGTTGATGGACATCCTCCTCTACTGCCAAAGACCTTCTATGAAGGCTGCTTTACAAGTGTTTTGGTGGGTGGTAATTTGGAGGAGTAAAGAGCTTAGGAAGGTAGAAAGGGCTGTCAGGGAGAATCAGGACATGGTGAGTGTGGGGACCCAGGGCCCCTCCCCTAAGTGCTCAGTATGTTACCACCTACTTGACCTAGACAAAAGTTAAAGGTTAGCAACCTTCCTCAGAGGGGAGAGAATGTGTAGATATTATCGTAAACTATAATCTTCCCAAAGCAGTAAATGTCCTTGGTAAATGTCCTTCCTGCCGGCGTAGTGAAAACATCACCAGTCCCCATGTGTACTCTTCATGTGACCCTGCAGGAACTATGTTCTCATACCCTATGGAATGTCCTTGCTCTGAAATTCCTTATATCACTCCTTATTTCCATGTTTCTTTGTGGAGCACTATTTTCACTCTCTGAACTGCTGCCATCAGAGATTCTCTCCTGTCTCTAAGTCCCAATAAAGATTATGCCTGACTATGTACCAGGTACATTCTTTGGTCTTGCAGCCACACCAACTCGTGCCCGTCAGGAGTTGGGTTGTAACGGTGAGAGTTCCTGTTAGAGAAGCAGCTGCCAGGTGAATGGCTCAGGGGTTAAGTGAGACTAGCTTCCCTTTCCCCAGAAAGATACTAAGGAAGGTAACTGTTGGTGATTGTCCTTGGGGGCTACGATGGTAGTTGGGATAAAAGATGACACATGGATCCCCTACAACCACAAAGGTTCTCTTTTATCTTGCATATTATAATGTGTTTATTTGGGTAGGAGGGGGTGAAGTACTGAAGGAAAAAAGTGCTAGGCATTGTCTAAGTTTCCCAGGGCTGCCATAACAAAGTACCACAAACTGCATGGCTTAAAACAAGAGCAATTTATTGTTTCACAGTTTTGGAGGATAGAAGTCCAAAATCAAGGTGTCAGCAGGGCCATGCTTTCTTTGAAGTATATGGGGTTCTGGTGATCTGGTGATGGCATAACTCATTCTGCACCACTGTCACATGGCCATCTTCTGTTTGCCTGTGTCCAGTTCTTCCCTTCTGGTATAAGGATACCAGTTGATATATTGGATTAGAACCCACCCTAATCTAGTTTGTTCTCATCTTCAAAGATTCTCTTTCCAAGTAGGATAACATTCATGGGACAGGGAGCTATCACTTAAACATATCTTTTTGGAGGACACAATTCAATCTATAATAGGCATTTAATAGAAATAATAAAGGTAAGTGAAAGGAGAGAAAATGTAAGAGGCAAACTTGAGGTGAAATTGGTATGGATAAAACTAGTAAATATAACCATTCCACGAACATACTTAATAAGTTTTCAATTTTTTTTTAATGTACCATAGTAATTTTATAAGGAGGACATAAAAATGAACAGATTTTAAGCTATTTTATTGATATATTAAGAAATAAAGAATATTGAAGAAAATAGGTTTTGTCTTTTTTTAAGTCAAAACTGTGACATAAGGAAATCTCATAGCTCAGTCAGCTGGAAGGCAGTTAATAGAGTGTCCAGGCATTTCTTAATTGGAAATTTCTTTTTCTCAGTCGAAAAAGAAACTTTCCATCTGTTCTAGCATCTGCTTACTGTAGTTCAAAAGTTTCCCCAATTTAACAAGTAGGTGTGACAATTTTGACATCTGGAAATTTTTATAAGAATGAAGGCCACACACAAAAAAGAGATGAGGTGATTGGAATTTGGTTTTATATACACACAACATTAAAATAGTTGATCTCATAGTAATTTTGTACCTCTTTAAAAAAAAAAGAAGCTTTGAAATGATGTAATGTTGGAATTGTGCTTTTTTTTTTCTAACTTATTTATTATGAGAAGAGCAGAAAAAGGTTTGCCTATTCACTAGCCAAAGTAGGGTTTAGGAAATGTGACTTCCAGGTATGTTTGTAGGTTAAATCCTTTGTGTAACTTAGGGAAAGTTGCCTCATTTCTCTTTGACTCAATTTGTCCATTGGTAAAATGGAATTTTAGATATCTGCCTATCCCAAAAACCCTGGAAGGTTGAGGAAGAACATTACTAGAAACAAAGAATAAGAGAGCCTTTTAGCTCTTGTGCTGATTTGAGTCTTTTGTGGACCCCAAAATCCTGTTCTTAAAGCTAAACCATTCCTGTGCATGTAAACCTATTGTAGATGATGCCTTTTGATTATTAAGGGACCTTCGTTTTGATTAGATCACTTCCGTAGGCATGACCCAGTGTGGGTCTTAATCCTCTTACTGGAGTCTTTTATAAACAGAGGAATCCAGAAGCTGAAGGCAATGAGGCCTGTTTGATAAGGCAGAGACCGAGACCAGAAGACACCGCCATTGTGCCCTGCCACATGAGAGGAATCTAGGACCACCAGCAGCCGGTTCTCAGGAAGAAAAGCATCACCTGATGATGTCTTGCTTTGGATACTTTCACAGCCTCAGAACTCTATGCTTTTGACATAATGAATTCCCATTGTAAAGGTCACCCCATTTCCAGTATATTGTTCCCAGCAGCTTATAGCAAACTAAAACAGCTCTTAAGTGTCCATATTTTGTTGACTTGCCAGAATCTCAGTATTTGCTATTCTCTCTCTCTCTCTCTTTCTCTCTCTCTCTATATATATATTTCTATAAATGCAAAAATTTAAGGATATTAATGGAGTCATAGTAGAGAAAAAAAAATCACATCTATTAGTAAAGTGATGAACAGATGCGCAAATGTAGTTTAATTAGGAAAACACAAATTAAGAGCACAATGAGATGCCATTTTTACACACAATAGACTAGCAAAAATTAAGAATTCTAAAAAAATCAAATGTTGGTGAGGATGTGGATCAATTGGATTTTTTATACTTGGCTGGTAGAAATGTAAATGGGTTCAACTAATTTAGAAAACAATATGGCATTATCTTGTAAATTAGAACATTTGCATACCCTTTGACTCATGAATTCTACTCCCTTATGCATATACCATCATGTAGGAAGCATATACATGTTTATCATAGCCTCATACTGGAACTAACCCAAATGCAGTTCAATGAATCAATGATGATAGTGTGTTATGAACCAAGAATAATGACTGTGCAACTGCTGGCCATCCAAGATAAGGCTAAATAAAATAAGAGGGAGCAAGAGCAACTAACACAGCATAGCCCTGACACATAAAAATATATGTAATAATTTGTTGAATAGATGAATGATAAAAGTCATTCATTTCTGGATATTATGTGACTCTTTAGGTATTGATGTCTTTTCTAATATTTCCCTTTGAGTGAAATAACAAAGACTCCATTTCTAAGTATTTTCTCGTTAATTAATGATTCTATAATATATTCACTTATATTTTGCTTTGTAAATGTACTAAAAATTTTTCATTCTGCCCATTTTGTAGCTAGAATCAGTTTATAAGCTTCTGCAAGGCAAGGATCATGTTTACAATTTCCTTCCTTTCTTCTTACAGAACTACATAGCGTGTGTAGTCAGTAACTGCTTAGGACTTTCTGTGGTGAAACAAAAATACATTAGAATTTTACTCTAAGAAAATTCTATTTTGGAAAGAAATTATGGTCAAAAGGCAGAGAGTTTTTCCTCCAGGCTAAATATTCAATGACTTCAAGTAGGTATTTTAAAGAAAATTTTAATATCTAAATAGTCAAGTTGTGGCAATTATCTTTGTATGTAGGAATATGTTTGATACAAATACAAGGAAATTGTTCACATAGTAGTATTAGGATGTAATGGAATTCTTAGCACATAGGGCATCAATGATAGAAAAACACTGTATAGCTGATAGATATCCAATTAAAAACATGCTAACCAATGTGCTATCTCATTATCTTGCTGAGAAAAATGGAATCGAGAAAGTTGTTGATATTTCAGCTCTAAGAGGTTATTTTTATTGTTGTTTAATCAAGTACTAATCAGAAGAGATGCACTCTAAAACAGGAGAGCCAATTTATGTGACATCAAAACTACCAGTTAGCCTTAGATGATTATTCTTGGAACCAATTCTTATTTCCAATTAAACTACACTTCCTGTTGTTATAGTGGTTTCAATAGGCCCAAATTTAAACAGAAAAAGAAAATGTGCTTCCCTACCCCTTCCCTTCTACCCAGCAGTATATCACAAATTTAAACTTTCTGGTATACTAATTAGTTCAAATGTATAATAGGAAAACCTTTTGTTAGAAAGCAACAGAAATCCCAATCTAAAATAACTCCACCAGAAAGGAAGTTTATTGTTTCATTAATTGAGCACTCTCTGTCTGATTTGTCCAGGTTTATTGCTAGCTCTGCTTCCTCTGGGTTGGCTCCATTTCCAGAAAGGTTATTTAATAGTAGTTACACATCTCATTCAACAAGAAAGGGAGCTTCTCTCCTCCAAAAGTGGATCAAAACCTTGGTTTTTATTGGCTGACACTGAGTCATGGACTTAAACCTGAACCATTCACTGTGTCCAGAGAAACAGAATTAGTTTAGGGCTGAGACACATACCTACTTCTAAAGTCATGAGGTGGGGGAGTCAGTTGCCTCCACATACATAGGCTGTGTCTAGGAAAGGTAGAAACCTGGACAAAATTTAGGGTACTGTTACCAAGGTAATTCTATACTACGTGGTCTAATTATCCATTATATCATGACTTTCAAATCAGGCCCACATTTTTTTCATATTTTTAATGATTATGAGTTGTATATTTTCTCTGTATAGAGGTATATGGGGACACCTATTGGTGAAAGAAGCTGAAAGCCACTTATCAGCAAGTTGACCACAAGGAGTCAAGCTGGAGCAGATTTTCTTTATTCAGGGAGGAGTCACTTGAGGATCCTCCCTTACCAAGTAAATGGAAGAAGTAGGAACCCGTTGGCTCAGGAAAGGGTATGTATATCAGGGTATTTTGTAGGTTGATAAACTTTCCTCCATGGGTCTTTTCTAAGCAAACCTGGAGAAAAGTCCAGTAAATTTGCATTAAGTGAAAGAAGAATTCTAGGAGGAAATAGAGTCTGATTCCATTCCATTGAGTCCACCTTATCAGAACATCTGATAGGGTGAGATGATTTCAAATAAGGTCACCTGGGGACCCAAAGGAGAACTCAATTGCAAGAAGGAGGATATTTGCCTAGTAAATTCTAGGAAATCATGAAGGATTCATTCTATAGTAGCTTGCAGTAAGAAGGGGAACTGCTTGAGGGAACAATGGCCTAGTCTTAGAGGGTAAAGGAAATACATACTTTTGGAAGCCTAAGCATGACACACCTCTGCAGCTTGTGCTACATCATTAGAAATGTACTGGACCAGATCAGTTAAATGCGGTGAATTTGATGGCTGTCACAGAAGAAATGACAGCTGAATGCTGGGGACTTATATGAAACTGATCAAACGTCTTGAGTTCCCTCCCTTCCTCACTCCCTTCTATCCTTCTTATTCTCCAGCTAAAGATGAGTAACTGAGAAACAGAGATGAACCCTTCGGACTAAATAGACTTCCACAGATTTTATAGGTTTCAAGAGGTTTGGGCTTTCTTTTAAATCAGTCCTGTGAGGTATTGAATGATTAATTTGAATATTTAAAAGGTTTATAAACTTAATTATCTCTCAAACTGGTAAAGCAAGTCACATTGATTTTACCTGATTAAATAAATAAGTAAATAAATAAATAAAAGCTTAAAAAGCCATTCCTAGGAGTTCTGTTTCTCCTTCTACTTTCCAGCCTCTGTACCTGATCAGAAATAAACAAAATTATCTTTTTTTAAAAAAAGAAACAATGATACAATTGGAAGCAGGGAGGAGTAGTTGGTCAGCAGTCAAAGCAGAGAAAAATTGGGGCCAGAGTGCCAAGCATTGCCACCTCCCATCCCTATAGAGGGAATGCTGGCTCACGGACCTGTCAGACATCTTGGCAGGAATACCTCAGTTCTCAGTTAAGCTCCCTTAGCCAGATGCCATTAAACAATCAAATCAAATAATTAACTCTCTTCATTTTCAAATTCCATGCTCATGAAGCAAACTTCTAATTATAATTTGGCTTTCCCACTGGGAAAAAATTCACCGAATAGAGAATATATTCAGCTGTAATCCTTGATGACGGCAACATCAAACTGCGCTTCGAAAACACCTCTTTTAAAATTAATAGAAAAATATACATTGGAAAATATAAAAGTAAATGGAAACATCATTCTAATTCAAACTTAAATGGATGTTTGAAGACTGTCAGCTCTCTCAATAAAAGTCATAACAAAAATTTTGTTTGACTTTTATTCTTTTTTGAGAGACCAACTATGTAAGGTGTTGGGGCCATAGCAATGAACACGATGGTCAGGCTCTCTCTCATGGAGCTTTTGGCCTACAAGAGGAAAATAGATTATGTAATGGTAGTTAAATAACTAATTATAATTATTTAGTAACAACGATGAGAATAAGAAAAAAAAAGTGCTATTGAAGTTTTTTTTTTTTTTTTCCTCTTCCAGGTGTGTGAGGCCAGTAATTTATTAAGGTAGGGAGGGAAGAGAAATGGGAGAAAATAACAGATCATGGGTCCCCGGTAGTGGGTATGGGTCTGAAGAATGATTGAGGGCTGATTTATAGACTACAATTTTCCATTATAGGTTATAAATGCCCGGGTTTTACTTGCATGTTGATCTGCGCAGGGGGGACATGGCGAGAGCAGGGTGCAGAAGCCACAAGGGCCCGAGAGCAGCAGCAGGGTATGGAAGCCACTGGGAGCAGGAGCGGGGAGGCAGGAGGGCAACTGCTTTTTAAACTGTTAATTATCCCACCCCTCTGTTAATGGCATGGAAGAAGTCCCAGGTGTTTGTTGTTTTGATTGATTACCCCACCCATCAATCCCCGGGGTGGGTTTTTTTTTTTGTTGTTGTTTTTTCCTATGGAAAAGTTTATTTTCCCTCAAACTCCAATGTAGAAATTTGAGTGGATGCCTGGCTAGTCTAATGAATCAGGGAATGCTTACTTGAAGAAATAACATGTGACCTGAATATGAAGTTTGAGAAAGGAGGAGGATTTAATAGTGGCAGGGGGCAGAAGGGAAGAATTCTAGGTTGAATCAGTTGAGGTTCTTAGCTTACAAACAATAGAAAACAATATGTACATCAGGAGATTAAAAACAAAGTAATGAAAGAATATTTGGCGTGCAATAGAATCAATGGGGAGACCAGGGAAACAGGATTGAAAAACAAGAGAGAATCAAAAGAGGTAAGGCAATGGGAAATGCAGTTTAAGACAGGGAAGATAATTGTTTGCTTGGGATGCTGTCACAGCAGCTGAGCCCAATGACAGGTGTGCTGAGCTGTATATATTCTCTTTTTTTTTTTTGCTGGGAGGTCCTGGGGGTCGAACCCAGTTCCCTCCATATGGGAGATGGACGCCCAACCATTTGAGCCACATCTGCCCCCCTATATATTCTCTTAATATCACTATGCTTTTGTTTCACTTCTTCATGTTTTAAAGTCCTGGCAGGAACAGCTGACTGGCTCAGTATGGAAGCCAGCCTCCAAAATGGTTATTCAGTGATGCCTGCCTCCTGGAATTCATGCCATTTGTGTAGCTCTTTTCCTCCTTATATTAGGGTTGGTCTGAGTGACCAGTAGAATATAGCAGAAGTGATGGTATGTGACTTCTGAGGCTAGGTCGTAAAAGACTGTCATTTTTGCCTTTCTCTCTCTTGGATCACTCACTCTGCAGGAAAGCTAGCCACCATGTTGTGAGAGTACTCAAGTATCTCTATGGAGAGGTCCACATAGCAAGGAACTGAGGCTGCTTGCCAACTGCCGATCATGTGAGTGAGCCATCTTGGAGGTGGATCCTCCAGTCTTAGCCAAGCTTTTGGATGACTATAGCCTTAGCTGATGTCTTAACTGTAATTTCATGAGACTCTGAACCAGAATGGCCCAACTAAGCTCCTCCTGAATTCTTTTCCCATAGAAACTGTATGAGATAATAAATGTTTACTTTAATTTGAAGGTGCTAAGTTTTGGAGTAATTTGTTATGCAGTAATAGATAATGAATACACACACCAAAATTCCTATCTTCTAGGAGGAAGTCCTCTCATTTTACAGAAAAGGAAATTAATTCAGAGAGGTTTTGTGATGGTTACTTTTATGTCTTACTTGGGTAGGCTGTGGTGCCCAGTTGTTTGGTCAAACACTAGACTAAATGTTGCTGTGTAGGTATTTTGAGTTTAGGTAAAGGAGACTATACTCGATAATATAGGTGGGAATCATCAAATCAGGCAAAGGCTTTAAGGGCAAAATGCCAAGTTTCTTGGAGAAGAAGAAATTCTACTTTAAGATTACAACATTGTTAGATTCCCATCTTTAATTTTTTTTTCCAAAATCATATTATTTAACAAACACTTGTATGACTCTGCTATGTGCCTTCTCTGTTGTCATTTAATTCTCATAGCAGCCCTATGCAGTAGGCACCATTAGTATTCCATTTTGCAGATAA
Organism: Cabassous unicinctus; assembly: GCA_029593785.1. NCBI lineage: Eukaryota > Metazoa > Chordata > Mammalia > Cingulata > Chlamyphoridae > Cabassous > Cabassous unicinctus. Next base: position 28,461 of record JAQZBX010012865.1, read on the forward strand.
TTTCCTTATCTGAGTTAATTTCCTTATCTGTAAAATAAGAGTACTTCTCTCCGTTCCTGGCATATAGGAATGGCGTATGTGTATTAAATATCTTTTGCTACATAACAAATTGCCCCAAAACAGCAGCTTAAAACAAAAGTAAGCATTGATTATCCTACACACAAATAAGAAACCAGAGGCAAAGAGAAGCTAAGTAACCTGCCCAAGGTCATACAACTAGTAAGTGGCAAGTTGGGATCTGAACTCTCTACATGAGTCCTCTATTCTTCATTTCAATCAATCCAAACTAAGATTCTACAAGTCACAATTTTATTAAGAACTTTGTATCCTGTACATGTTTTTGTTAAAGTGGTTCTAAAATATGTTTAAAAAGAAATTTTCTTAAATTATCTTGGTCTCCATTGGACCTCATTAACTAAAAGACCTATTCTCAATTTCCTGGACTATTCGAAATTTTCACTTTTAGTCTGAATGTTTGCCTGAGATGCGTTGAGCTGTAAGTAATCTCTGTCACCATGTCCTTGTTTTGGCCTCTCAGCCTTTCAAATTGCAGCAGGAGAATCTGATTGGCTAAATCTCCTTCGTGTACCAATTCCTATCTGCCAGCTAAATGCGTTCCTTAGCTGGGTGGCAGGAAACTGTCAAGTAATGACTCGAATGGAAAGAAATCCCCAGTACAAAGACTTACCTTTTTGTGTTGATGTAACACCCAAAATCCTCAGATTTTGCCTTGTACAGAGATACTCAGTGCTTTGTCAGTTCCATAGAACACATCCAATTTTGCAATACAATCATGAGCAACTAGTATGTTATTAATAATGCTGTGCCCAGAAGGTAGGATTCCCATTGCACACAGCCCAGCAGAAATGTAATCAGAATCTCCAATAGATAGCTTAGTGTTCATTGTCAAAATTCCTTTCCCTGCCACTAACCTCAAGTTTCATTTTCCCTTCCCTTGCAGAGACCCTGAAAATGCCCTATGTTTTCTTGAGCATTTCAACTCTGTGCAAACTCCACCTAGTAAAACAAACACCCTATAGTCAAGGGGTTCAGCAACCATCTATGACCAACTCTACTGTCTACAGCTAACATTATTATGGGATAGGGCCTTGTGTAAGAAAATGGGAATTTGAGAATACTGTTGATTAACTCGAGGCTGCCTACTTTGCTTTAAAGACATTCAAAGTCAATGAAAAACAAACATCCAAGCAAAAAATTAAAAACCAAAGAGAATACCTGTGATAGTTAAAATAGTTCTGTGAGCTGGATTTGGTTGATTTGCTGCTCCTTCAGTGTCCCACACTTTACCCTAAGTGGCATTTCAAAATATTCATCCATGAAGTACAAGGCTCTTTCAGAGCAGGAATTCTAAGGCTAAGAAAATAGCAGCATGTAATGATATGGATCATTTTGAAACAGAGTGCTTGTTAAATACTTCAACTATTTCAGGACTTGTAGGTAGGAAATCGCAAGAGTTTGATTTCAAACCATATCTGAAAACCAACTCTCAATTTTATTTTATAATGAAAATGAGAGCCTGCATCTTTATTTTGAACTTCGTTTGCCCTGTGGCATTGGGGAGAAACTCAGTTTTCTGCTCTAGGACTTTGGGTGAGGATCTGACCCAGCCATGGGCTTAAATTAAAAGCAGACATATGAAAGCAGTGTGATAGTGATCTGGCATTGTGGCAATTTTCTACTTTTGCTAATTAGAACACTACCCTTGTTCGAGTCACTTTGGGACCAAAATATATCTATCTCACATTTATGTGTAACAAAGCAACAAAATCTTGTTGGGAAGGGGTTCAAACAATCGTGTTTTTTTTTTTTTTTTCCTCAAGTATTAAGATTTCAGGCAGGGATTTTGTAGTATCTCTGTGTGTGGTGTTTTCAGAGAATTCTATAACTGAATAGAGATTAATGCACTTAGAGCTAAACATTGATGTGTAATGAACAATCTGCTAAATGTTAATACAATTTATCCTTTTTAAAATTTATAAACACGACATATTGCATGCACTTAGTGCTAATCTATTTTAGACATTCATTTGGTTTGACCTGTGACCATAATATATTATGTTCCATGAGATATTTATCTTGTCATTTGGAAACACGATTACAATTAATGCGACACACATGACTTTAAATTACTACTTCAACTGGAAATGTGAGTAATGAATTAGGCACAGCTTTGAACCCTCTGCTTATAATTTAAATTACCAGCCTTTAGCTGACTCCTGATTGTGATCTACTAAATAAGCCCTAGGATCAAAGAACCACATACTGTTTTTGATATTAGACCTATCGTTGATATTTTTCCATTTAATTTACCTAACACTAGGAAAATGTATCCAAATTCATGTAATAAAAACAAGCACATGAGAGAGAATTCATATACTTATGTTAATAATAGGGTAAAATTGAAGCCAGAGTCCATGTAAACTAGATGCACAAAAATGTTATCTTTTTTTTCTGCACTCCACTTTTAAGGAGGAAAAAATATGGTATTGGAAAAAGTGAGCTCACACCAGGGTTTTAGTCCAAAAGCATCTTTCAGGAGAGTGCCTTATAAGAAAAAGCCCTATTTATTGTGTTTTCCACACCTCCTCTCAAAATTGACTTTGCCAGACTTTAAGTTCTGGGAAGGCACAAAATAGACACACAATAGATGTTTGTTGAATGATATCTTTGATAATTAATGATAACCACATAGTGGATTCCTGCAAATCCTGAATAATGACAGCTTAAATTATGGTTGCTATCCTCTATATTCCATGACTGGATGGACAATGTTACATTATCTCTTAGGAGGTTTTACTGTGTGCTGCACAGTACAAAAGCATATTAAATGTATAAACTCATCTTTTATGTATTAACTCATACACATGATTTAAAATATATGTTTATATGTAACATATACTTAATATTATATACTACATATATAATATATTATTAATGAGGTTCTTAAGAGGAGATATTATATTTTAAATCTCTTTAGTATTTTCTACCATGTACCTGGGAAAATGCAATTCCCGTAGTTGTAACTCAGTAAAGACTTGTTGAATGAAAATTAGAGTCTTCTTTTTCAACATTCATATTTTATTTCGTGGTGCACTGGAAGGCCAATAGTATGATGGTGCTAGTAGAACTACAAATAACCCAAACTAATGGCAAATATAGCAATAATTTGAGAAGCACAGCTTTCCCTCCAACTTATTTAAATGCTGTAGATTTGCTGGATTCAATCCATCAATAATTTAAATACCTGGTACTATGCTGGGGTAGGAGATAAATAAACTTCAACATGTTTATAGTCTAACTGAAGAAACTAGACTCGCATATATGAACATATGAACTATTAAATGCTGAATCCTGTGGTATAAGAGTTCAGAAAAAAATGTATCAGAAAAGGGAGAAAAATAACAGAATAGTTAGGAACAAAGGATATTAAGTCAGACAGGTGGGGTTTAAATCTGAATTTTGCTATTTTTTTAGTTGTATATCTTGAGACAATTTACCTAACAGATCTGAGCTGTTCATACCTCTAAAATGGGGCTATTACTTCCCATATGGAGTTGTGACAGTTAAATAAAGTCATATATGTTGTAAGGACATTGCGTTATACAAGGTAAACAACCAAGTGGATTAATCAAAAAAGGCCCCAAGGTGAAGCAGTATTTTAGATGGACCTTAGAGGGTTAGGTTTGGGGGGAAAGAGGGAGGCAGGGCAGAGCAGGCAGGTGAAGAGCATAAGCAGTAGCAGGCAAGCTAGAGAATTGCATGCATGAGCAGAAGTGAGGGAGCCTGTGAGACCAGAGTAGAAGTAGACAGTTGGCAGCCGTGGGAAGTTAATTTTGTAAAGTAAAATGGATTCAGAAATTCATGATACTTGAGGACATGCCACAGGTATTTGGACTGAAAATGACATATAGAGTGGATTGTCCTCAATTTCTCCATTCGCTGTAGCACTCTGAACTTTAAGTCTTGAACTGCATATAATTGGAACTGGAGTACTCTTTTTTAGTTTTTTTTAAATTATAGAAGTTGCAGGTTTACAGAAAATTCATGTGAAAAAAGGAGTGTTCCTATATATACCCCTATTGTTGGCACTTTGCATTAGTGTGGTACCTTTGTTAAAACTGATGTAAGATTATTAAAATTGTACTATTAACTATAAACCATAATTTACATTAGGTATATTTTCCCCCATATACTACCTTATTATTAACACCTTGCATTAGTGTGGTACATTTGTTATAATTCATGAAAGGACATTTTTATACTTGTACTATTAACTATAGTCCATCATTTACAATAGAGTTTATTGTGTTATATAGTCCTATATTTTATTTTTTATTCTAATAACATATGTATGACCTAAACTTTCCCCTTTTAACCACTTTCATATATATAATTTCAGTGCTGTTAATTACACTCACAATATTGTGCTACCATCACCACCATTCATTTCTAAAATTTTACAGTCAACCCAAATAGAAATTCTGTACAAATTAAGCATTAACTCCCCATTCTCAACTGCCAACCCAGGACTTGGTAACCTGTATTCTAGATTCTGTGTTTGCTTATTCTAATTATTTCATATCAGTGAGATCATACAATATTTGTTCTCTTGTATCTGGCTTATTTCACTTAGCATAATGTCTTCAAGGTTCATCCATGTTGCCTTTGTTGCATGTGTGAGGACTCCATTCCTTTTAACGGCTTAATAATATTCCATTGTTTGTATATATCTCATTTTGTATACCCATTCCTGGGTTGATGGGCACTTGGGTTGCTTCCATCTTTTGGCAGTTGTGAATAAAACCACTATGAACATCAGTGTGCAAATATCTGTTAGAGGCTTTGCTTTCAATTCTTTGAGGATATATACCTAGTAGAGGGATTGCCAGGTCATATAGTAATTCTATACTTAGCTTTCTGAGGATTTGCCAAACTCTTCCACAGCAGTTGCACCATTTTACATTCCAACCAGCAATGAGTAAGTGTTCCTATTTCTCCACATCCTCTCCAACACTTGTAATTTTCTGTTTTTATAATAGTAGCCATTCTAGTTGGTGTGAAATGGTATATCATTGTGGATTTGATTTGCATTTCCCTAAAAGCTAGTGATGTTGAGCACATTTTCATATACTTTTTAGTCATTTGTATATCCTTTTTGGAGAAATGTCTGTTCAAGTCTTTTCCCATTTTTAAATTGGGTTGTTTGTATTTTTATTGTTGAGTTGTAGGATTTCTTTATATATTCTGGATATTAAACCCTTTTCAGATATGTGATTTCCAAATATTTTCTCCCATTGAGTAGGTTGTTTTTTTTTCACTTTTGTGATAAAATCCTTTGATGCACCAAAGTTTTTAATTTTGATAAGGTCCCATTTATCTATTTTTTTCTTTTGTTGCTTGTGCTTTGGGTATAAAGTCAAAGAAAACATTGCCTAACACAAGATTCTGAAGATGTTTTACTACATTTTCTTCTAGGAGTTTTATAGTTATGTTTCTTTGATTCATTTTGAATTAATGTTGTATATGGTATAAACTGGAGTACTCCATTCTTTTGCATATGAATATCCAATTTTCCCAGCACCATTTGTTGAAGAGACTATTCTTTTCCAATTGAGTAGACTTGACAGTCTTGTCAAAAATCAATTGGTATAGATGTGAGGGTCTATTTCTGAACTCCCAGTTAGATCTGATTGGTCTATATATCTATCCTTGTGCCTGTACCATGCACAAGGATAGATATATTTAACCATTGTAGCTCTATAATATGCTTTAAAGTCAGGAAGTGTGAGTCCTCCAACTTCATTATTCTTTTTCAAGATGTTTTTGGCTATTCGGGGTCCCTTACCCCTCCAAATAAATTTGATAATTGGCTTTTCCATTTCTGAAAAAAAGACTATTGGAATTTTTATCATAAAAATTCCAATTTTTATTATAAAGCACAAGGATTGTGTTGAATCTGTAAATCAGTTTGGGTAGAATTGACATCATAATGATATTTAGTCTTTCAATCCATGAACACAAAATGTCCTTCCATTTATTTAGGTCTTCTTTGATTTCTTTGAGCAATGTTTTGTAGTTTTCTGTGTACAAGTCCTTTACATGCTTTGTTAATTTTATTCCTATATGTTTGGTTCTTTTAGTTGTTATTGTAAATGGAATTTTTTTCTTGATTTCCTCCTCAGATTGCTCATTACTAGTGTATAGAAACACTACTGATTTTTGCATGTTGATCTTGTAACCCACCATTTTGCTGAATTCATGTATAAGCTCTAGTAACTTTGTTGTTGACAAGGACTTTCTATAAATAGGATCATGTCATCTGCAAAGAGTGAATGTTTTTCTTCTTCCTTTCTGATTTGTATGCCTTTTATTTCTTTTTATTGCCTAGCACTTCCATCAGAATGTTTAATAACAGTGGTGACAGTAGGCATCCTTGTCTTGTTCCAGGTCTTAGAAGGAAAGCTTTTGGTCTTTCACCATTGAGTCTGATGTTAGCTACGGGCTTTTTATTATATGTCCTTTATCATGTTGAAGTTTCCTTCTATTCCTATATTTCAAAATTTCTTTAGCTACATTTTGTCAAATGCTTTTTGTTTTGTTAATGTGGTGTATTAAAAATATAAATTGATTTTCTTATGTTACACCACTTTTGCATACCAGAGTATATCTGACTTGATCATGGTGTATAATTCTTTTAATGTGCAGTTGTGTTCGATTTGCAAGTATATTGTTGAGGATTTTTGTATCTACATTCATAAGATAAATTGGTCTGTAAGAGTCTATTCTTGTAGTATATTTATCTGGCTTTGTTATTAGGGTAATGTTGGCCTCATAGGATGAGTTAAGTAGTGTTCCCTCTACTTCAATTTTTTGGAAGAGTTTGAGCAGGATTAGTATTAATTCTTCTTGGAATGAATTGGTAGAATTCACCTGTGAAGACATTTGGTCCTGGGTTTTTCTTTGCTGGAAGGTTTTTGATGACCAATTCAATCTCTTTACTTGAATCTTTACTTCAATCTCTTCTATTTCTTCAAGAGTCAGTGTATGTTGTTTGTGTTTTTCTAGGAATTTGTCCATTTCATCTAGGTTATCTAATTTGTTGGCATACAATTGTTCATAGTATCCTCTTATGATCCTTTTTATTTCTGTGAGGTCAGTAATAACAGCCTCCGTCTCATTTCTGATTTTATTTATTTGTGTCTTCTCTTTTTTCTTTGTCAGTCTAGCTAAGGGTTTGTCAATTACACTGGTCTTTTAAAGAAACAACTTTAAGTTTTATCAATGACCTCCATTATTTTTTTTATTCTCAATTTCATTTATTTCTGCTCCAATCTTTATTATTTCTTTCCTTCAGCTTGCTGTGGGTTTAGTTTGCTGTTCTTTTTCTAGTTCTTCTAGGTGTAAGGTTAGGTCTTTGGTTTTAGTTCTTTATTCTATTTATTTATTTATTTATTTGTTTGTTTGTTTCTCCCTACCCCCTCATTGTTTTAGTTCTTTATTCTATTTATTTATTTATTTATTTATTTATTTATTTATTTATTTCTCCCTACCCCCTCATTGTTTGCACTTGCTGTGTCTGTTCATCTTCCTTGTTTCTTTAGGAGGCACCAGGAACCGAACCTGGGACCTCTGATGTGGGAGGAAGATGCCTAATCAGTTGAGCCACCTCTGTTCCCTGCTTTGTTGTGTCTCTCATTATGTTTTATCTTCGTGTTCTTACAGTAAAGACAGTGCTTACTTCAGCCATTTTATTCTTGTTGTGTCACCTTGCCATGCCTGCCCATCATGTCAGCTTGCTGTCTTGTTCGTCTTCTTTAGGAGGCAGTGGGAACCTCTGCTCCCTGCTTTGTTGTGCCTCTCATTATGTTTTTCTTCTTGTGTCTCTTGTTGCATCATCTTGTTACATCAGCTTGCCTCACCTGCCTGTCACGCCAGCTGTCTTCTTTAGGCGGCACCAGGAACCAAGCCAGGGACCTCCCATGTGGTAGACAGGAGCTCAATTGCTTGAGCCACATCCACTTCCCTTTTCATTCTTTTGTAATGTAAGCCATTGTGGCTATAAAGTCCCTCTCAGCACTTCCTTTGCTTCATCCCATAAGTTTTGATATGTTGTATTCTTGTTTTATTTCGCCTCAAGATATTTACTGATTTCTCTTGCAATTTCTTCTTTGACTCTTTGATTGTTTGTGTTTTATTTAACTTCCATATAGTTGTAGAATTTCCAGCTCTCTGCCTATTAATGAATTCCAGCTTCATTCCATTATGGTTTCAATCTTTTAAAATTTATTGAGACTTGTTTTGCAACCCAACATGTGGTCTGTCTTGGACGATGATCCATGCTCGCTTAGAAAGAATGTATATCCCACTGTTTTGGGGTGCAGTGTTCTGTAGATGTCTGTTAGGTCTAGTTCATTTATCATATTATTCAAGTGCTCTGTTTCCTTATTGATCTTATGTCTAGATATTCTATCTATTGGTGAGAGTGGTGTATTGAAGTCTCTAACTATCATTGTAGAGGTGTCTATTTCTTCTTTCAGTTTTGCCAGTGTTTGCCTCACATATTTTGGGGCAACATGATTAAATGCATAAATATTAATATTTATGATGGTTATTTCTTCCTGGTGGAATAATTTTTAAATATATGATATCCTTCTTTATCTCTTTTATCTTTTGACTTAGAGTCTCTTTTGTCCAATATTAATATAGCCACCCCAGCTCTCTTTTCGTTACTATTTGCGTGAAATAACTTTTCTGGTCTCTCACTTTCAACCCATTTGTGTCTTTGGGTCTAAGATAAGTCTCTTTTAAACAACAAATATTTGGATCATTCTTTTTTATCCATTCTACCGATCTGTGTCTTTTGATTGGGGAGTTTGATCCATTAACATTCAGTGTTATTACAGTAAAGACAGTGCTTACTTCAGCCATTTTATCCTTTGCTTTTATATATCATATCTTTTTTTGTCTCTCTTTTCCTTTATTGCTACCTCATTTTCTGAATTGTTGATTTTTGTGATATCTGACTGATTGCTTTCTCATTTCTATTTCTGTATATTTTTAAAAATACGTTCTTTGTGGTTACTCTGGGGCTTATATTACACAGCTTACATCTATAACCTGCTTATTTGAAAAGATACCAACTTAGCTTTAGTAGTATACAAATTCTCTGCTCCCATCTCCCTCTGTTTCTTTTCATTATATTGTTTTTGTCCCACTTTACCTCTTTGTTTCTCTTCTATTATCAGGAAATACGCCTTTTTCTTGTTTAGTTGTATTCTGATTCTTACAGGAATTAAAGAGTAGAGTTGTATATTGAGGACACAGTACTATTGATTTTGCATTTACTGTTTTAGTTTGCTAACCACTGGCAAAGTAATATACAAGAAATGGGTTGGCTTTTACAATTGGGATTTATTAATTTAAAAGCTACAGTTCTGAGGCCATGAAAGTGTCCACATCAAGGCATCATCAGAAGATGCTTTCTCCCCAAGCTGCAGCTGTGGGTGATCAGGCACATGATGGTGTCCACTCATCTCTGCCCTTTCCTCTTGGCCACATTGCTTACAGCTTCTGGCTAAAGTGGTATCCTCTCAGCTTCTGTGTTCCATTGTTTTAAGCTCTGGCTCTCAGGGCCTTTGTCAGCTTCTGGGTTCCTCTCTGTCTCTGCAGCTTTTTATTCTCTGTTTATAGAGGACTCCAATAAGAGTATTAAGACTCACCCTCGGTCATGCAATCTAATTACAGGCCCTTTACTGAAGTAATTTAATCAAATGGTCCCATCTACAATAGGTTATGTGCACGGGAATGGATTAACTCTAAGGACATGATTTTCTGGGATCCACAAAAGCTTCAAACTGCTGTGGCTATCCTTATTGAAGATCTTCATTCCTTTACACTACTCCAAGCCACTCTATCTTTTCCTTTCAACCTGCAGAACTCTCTTTAGTAATTTATATAGGACAGGTCTTTCATTGACAATCTCTCTCAGTTTCTGTTTATCTGTTAACATTTTAAAATTTCCCTCATTTATGAAGTACAGTTTTGCCAGAAAAAGAATTTTTGCTGGCACTTTTTCTCTTTCAGTAACTTAAATATATCATACTACTGCCTTTCTCGCAACCATAGTTTCTGATGAGAAATCAGCACTTAGTCTTATTGAAGATCCCTTGTATATGATGAATCACTTTCCTCGTGCTACTTTCAGAATTCTCTTTATTCTTGGCATTTGACATTCTGATTAGTATATGTCTCAGAATAGGTCTGTTAGGGTTTATTTTGTTTGAGGTAATCTGTGATTCTTTAACATGTATATTTATGTCTTTCATAAGAGTTGGGAAATTTTTGTTCATTATCTCCTCAAACATTCTTTCTGCCCCTTTTCCCTTCTCTTCTCCTGGGACACCCATGACCCATATGTTTGTTTGCTTCATGGTGTCATGCAAGCCCCTTCTCAATTTTTTTCACTTATTTTCTCTGTTTTTCTGACTGTGTGATTGCAATTACCCTGTCTTCTAATTTGTTGATTCTTTCTTCTCCCTGTTCAAATCTGCTCTTGTATGCCTCTAGTTAATTGTAATCTCTATTTTGCACATTTATCCCATAATTTCTGTTATGTTTCTTTTTATACTTTAAAATTCTTCTTGATGCCCATGCATTGTCTTTTTAATATCTTTTAGTTCTATATCTATCTTTTCCTTCATCTCTTTGAGTTGATTTTGGAGATTTGTTTGAACTCATTTGATTCATTGCTCCAAATTCTGTCTCTCCTCTGAAGTTTTAATTTATTTCTATATCGTCCTGTCTCAGAAAGACTTGCAATTTTCTGCTTATGTCTGGACATCTGATTATCTTGATGAGTTAACTCTGAAGGTCAGTTTCTCCCTTTTCTCTAGGGTTTTATTGTTGATTGGTTTTGTGTTAAGGCTCTTCTTTGACACCTGGTCCAATGTATTATAAACCTTTAGGGTAGCCTGTGTTTAACTGTACAGAATTTCTCAGCTCTTTGTCATCTGATCCTGGGCCTGGATATGCAGTACAATTTTTAGGATTGCACTTTTTTTGCAGGTGTTTCACCTCCAGGAGAAAACTTCCTTTCCCCTGTTCTTTCTCTAGGAATCTTAATCTGTTATTTTTGTGTGTACGTGCAGAATTTTCTCCCCAGATCCTATGATTCGTTTACATTCTCCCCATCACACAGTGTCCCCTTTTCTTTACACTTTTTAGTTCTGGGACCCATCTTGTCTTATAGGAGTTTTTTTCCATTTTTTTTTTCTTTGAGGCTTTTATGTCTGTGTTTTTTCCCCCATAATGACCCCAATGCAGCCAATCCAGAAAAAGTCCATTTTCTGGACAGAAACTGGATTGAGCGTGTGCATCTCTTGCCAACAGTTCTGCCCCAGTCTCTCTCCTCCCCCTCCATGCCCAGTTGGGTCCTTTTGTTTTCTGCATGCAGTATGCCTCAGTGGCTTCTTTTCCACCCGGGTTTCTGCAGACATGGGTCCCTGTGCTTGAATATGCATGGGGCTCTAACTCACTGCTATGAGTGGCTCTATCACCTGCATCTGTGGCTAGAGACCCGGGCTGTGCTGCCTCTGCATGACTCCCAAGCTGCATGGGACCAAGTGAGGGGGAGGGGTGTGGACTGGCAGGTCCGGAATGGAAATTTTTCACCTGTTCTTGGAGATGATTTTTCTTTCTTTTTCTTCAAGTCAGCATTTGTAGAGACCTTCTCCAGTCTATCATCCCCCAGAGTTCTAAGCAAGAAGGGAATTTGTCTTTTTATTAGCTGATTCTTAGGGGAGAGTTTTCCAGGGGATGTATTTCATTGTCATGTTGATGACGTCCACAACTGGAATACTTTCATCCTTGCTTTTTCTCCCAGCACTTAGCACATTTTCTTTATATTATGGGCAATAAGTATGTTGTCTTTTATATAAATTAATGAGCTTAGATGCTGACAGTCCCCCCACTTTGTTTTCTGTTGTACAGGCCTTATACATGACTATGACTATATATCCATCTATAAAAGAGTAAGAGTATATGCTTGATAAAGATGACAAATAAGTCCTTAGGAATCTTAGACTGAAAGTTCTATGGAAATGTAATATAAATTGGATTCTATATGGAGTATGCATAATTTTTTTTTTTTTT
>JAQZBX010012866.1:0-40639 GCA_029593785.1 Cabassous unicinctus
CCCTTTGGAATGTCATCCCTGTTCACTGTGTCCAGGAGCAACATATCAAGCTCTCCAACTGGGTCTTTTCAACCTCTTTCACTAGGCTTAAGGCAAGGGCCATTTCCCCACTCCTCCCTCATGAAGGGAAAATGCTCCAATAAATTTTCCCAAAGAAATTTTCTCTTCAATCTACCGCTCCAATCTTTTTATACTTTTCAGGTGGCCTTTGAACTGTATATATTGAGGGTCCATATTAAATCTTCATTCACCTAAATTACTGCTGACAACCAATTCTTACACACACACACACACACACACACACACACACACACACCTCTGCTTGGCTAGAAGGAGTTTCCATAGAAGCAGACTATCAAACTACAGATTCTTTAGCCCTGGGGTTTGGAGTATCCCAGGGTCTCAAAACCCAAGGCAGAGAGAGCCAATCACCCAAAGCCTCCTACCTAAAGGTCGACGGGTCACCTCCTCCACCTAGGAGGCCTCCTGCCTCTCCTGCTGCCTGTCTGGCTCCCACTGGTTTAACTCTCAGCCCTTCCCAGTCCTTGCCAGAAAACAGACTAGATGAAGCAGGCCAGACCACCATCTGCTAATTTCCTGGGTAACCGGTCCATCTCCCTCCTGCCCTAGTGCCATTTAGGAAAAGAAGTCTACAACGCGGAATAAACAGAGGGAAAGTCCCTGCTTGATTTGCTGCTAATGTGTCAGTGTTTCATTTTGTTGGTTTGACTCATAGAGGGCAGGCCATTGTCTCGCAGCCACAATCCTCATTAATCCAGGGCATTTAACAGGGTCTGCCTTCAGTGACTCAGCCAGGGTTTCCTCAGACAGTAAACAGTCACTTATTGCCTTTTATTCCACCAAGAAAATGAGATTACTCCTTGAGGAGATCAGCAGCTCTCCCTGTGCCTGTTTGTTTGGCTGCAAGCTTCCCCCATAAATCACTTGCACAATGAAGTGCCTGCCTCTGACCCCTGACATATTTGTGTCTCTGTTTATTTTTACTGATGACATGGCTTTTTCTGCTTCTACTTGGCTCTTTCTACCCCACACTCCCAAACACTAAATTCTGTGCCAAAAGTGCAAAACCCAAGAAAGTGCAGGGAAGAAACATTTCCCTTTCTACCAGCACGCAAAGTTAGTGGGGAAACTGAGCTCACCCATGCATCTTTCTTCAGAAAACTGTTTCCCTTCCTCTTTGATCAGATTATTATATCCTGAAAATATGTCCCTGCAAAGGGACAAAAGGGTACTTCCTAAAGCAATGGTCATGTTCTCTATCTTGATACAGGTTTGGGCGACACAAACGTCGGAATTTGCAACACTCAGCAAAAATATGTTTACTCAAGATTTCTGTTTCACTGAATATAAATTTTACATCAAAGGAGAACCTAAGTTGTAAGCAATTAATGAACTCTACCTAATGATATACTGTACATGCTGAAGTATTTTGGGGAAAGTATTCTAACATCTGAAATTTATTTGAAATGCATCCAAACCTGAGATGAATTAGTTGAACAGAGGGATATGGATAGTACAAACCTAGAAAAATATCAATGGTAAAATATAGGAGGTAGGTATATGGCTGGTCACTGAAAAGTTCTTTCAACTTAGCTGCATGTTTGAACTTTTTCATAATAAAATGTTTGAGGAAATTTCCCTTGGGGACCTGGACTGAATCCTTGGGGGCACAAGAAAGTTGTAGCTTCTAAAATCCTGTATTTCATCCAAACTTCATTTTTTAAAATCCATATTTTTTTTTAGAAATTGAGTTAAACTTCAATTATTTGCAAAAAAATGAAAAAATACAGAATCCTCTAAGAGACAGGAGAATTTTTGTAGTTGGACATGTAGGTGCCATCTTTGATTTAAAATGGAATCTGACTAGTTCTTGACACAGCCTCTCTGCTCCATCATATAATACACAAATGAAGAATAGCAAAGGACACACCATGACCAAAACGCACTTAGGAGGAATTCAAAGACCTAGAAGTCAATGAGCCTGGAGTGAGAAACTCAGCAGTGGTGGTCCCTTAGTTTACTACCGGAAATGGCAAATATTCTCCCAGTTGGACGTAAGGTAGGAACCCTTCATCCTTACTCCTATCACTGGCTGCTACATTGAGGTCTGAATAAAGGACAAAACTGGGGAACTCCTTTCTACTTTATGAGTGTTACCTTTTGGGGGCAAACAGAGTACATTTTGTCTCATCACAACATTTTGGAGACTTCAACTTCCAGAAAACAAATGGAAAAGTAGGAAAGGAGTGGTTAATTTAGCCTGTATTGCAAAAGTTTACTGCTTTTATCAAGAATGTAAACAGGAAAACTTGTGGGGACAGTACATTATAGAGATAATATTTTGTCATGCACTTATCTCTTTAGTGTATCAGAGTTGAAGAAGCCACCTCTGTCCAGCAGTGCTCTATTATATGAAAACTGATTGGATATTGGAAATTGGTCTAGATGTTGTGCAATTAACTTGTCTTCTGGGGCAGGGAAATATGTTCCCCTCATGGGAGAGGATTGGGGATTCACTAATAAAGTAATCTGCCACAATATCCAAAAGAGAGTTTTTCCTACAAATGGTGATAATATCAACCCATTTATTGACAATCTACAGATCTTAATAGATTTTCTCTCATTCAGGGCTGAGCAAACTGGAGAGAGAGAGAAAGGGAGAGAGAGAGAGAGTTGGGTAGAAAGATAAATAAATAAATTGGACTTAAGAAAATTTCTACAAAATAAAGGCAACAGAATAAAATCCTGAAATATTTACTACATCTATCAAAGAAAAAAAAAACCAGAATCTCTAAGGAGAGAAAAAGGAAGGAGAAAAGAAAGGAAGAAAGGCACAGCAGAATGAGATGAGGAAAGGTAAAAAGATAAGATAAGGGAAGTTTGCAGAGAAAAAGGCAACAAAATCTGCATTCAAGGTAGTGAGGAGCAGGATGGACACTGAACTCAAGGCATGGACATAAAACACAATTTGAGACGTTCTCTAAGAATGCAAATTGAAAGGGCACAGGGAGAGAGAGAAAGAGAGAAATGGGATACAAACTGCAGATTTAAATGTGTTCCCGAGGAAGTACCCAAAGAGTTGGAACGGAAACAACAATAAAAATAAATAAATAAAGTAAAAGAAAAACATCTTAGAGAACTTTGCCAAAGAGTTATAACATTTCAGGGAAGTTAATGGAAAGGATCCAAGTGTGGTTTTATGCACAACAACCATGCAAAATTGGTTCAAAGGTAAAGAAAATGAGGATTAGAGAGTTTAAGGAACTTGGCCAAAGCCTAGAGATAGAATGGGCTCTCAGGAGACTGCTCTAGACTTGATTATAAGAATCAGAAATCAGAAATATCAAGGCTGTGGTATTTGTCAGAAATGCTAAAGTGTCATAAGTGACCATTTTGAGATGAAACTACTCAAAGTTGTCAGCTCTCTCTGAAGCTCATGTTTTTTTGAAGTTCTTGCCCCATTACTAGGCAACAACTAAATAACTTCCTCTTTCCATTCATTCATCTATTTCTCTTTTCAACAAACATTAATGTTGTACTGCCTCACTGGGACACAACAATGAGAGTCCTTGATAGAAAAAGGTACAAAGTCCACAGGTATAGATAAACAAGTTCAATGCAAAAGGTTAAGCTACAGTGGTAACATGTGCGAAAGGGAGAGAGGCTCACACAAGAAATTATTACTGGCATTTTATACAGTAATTTTTTCTTGGTAATTTACCCAGATATTTTTCATTTTCTTTGTTATTGTTTCTTCTTGCCTCTCTTACCTTCCAACTGGGAACAGTTTGTCATTTACCTTGGCAGCATTTGCAAGCACTAAACAGTCTCCGTTTGCCTTGGTCTTTAAATGTCTTTATTTTACCTTCATTATTGAAGATATTTTCTCTGTATATGGAATTCTAGGATGGCAGTTATTTTCTTTCAGCATATTGAAGATTTCATTTCATTTTTTCTGGCTTCCTATGTAGCTGTTGAGAAGTCAGCTGTCAATCAAAATACCATTCTTTGAAGGTGATCCCTCTTCTCTCAGGCTTCTCTTAATTTTTTTCTGTTGGGTTTCTTGAATTTGTGGATTAGTGTCTTTCATCATTCTGGAAAATTCTGAACCATTATCTCTTCACACATTATCTCTGCTCCATTCTGTCTCCTTTGCTTCTGGTATCTTATTGAATATATGTTAGACTTTCTAAATGTAGCTTCTATATCTGTACTGTTCAAACAGGATCATTTAGCTGCATGTGGCTATGTCAATTTAAACTTTATCTAATTAGAGTTAAATGAAATAAAAAGTTTCTCAGCCTCAATACTCACATTTCAAGGGTTCAGCAGCCACGCGGGTCTAGTGGCCGCTGTATTAACCTGCACATATATAGAACATTCCAATCGTTGCAAAAGTTTCTGTTGGACAGTGATGCTCTACATATGTGATCTGCTCTCCTATATTTACTACCATTTTTTTCCTTGCATGCCTCTTTCTGCATAGACTGCTGACCTATCTTCCTGTTCAATGAGTCTCTCTTCAACTCTGCCTAAGCTGCTTATCCTTGGAGTAATTTTCTTTCCATTTGAAAATGCATATTTGGTTCTTTTTCCTTCAGAAAAAGGATTTGCCCAAATGACTTAGATCACCATTACTGGAAGTGAAATTACCCACCAAGATTTTAAGTTTTTCCTGGGGATATAGTAATCAAACTTGAACTCTCACCTATGTCCCCAATTTAGTTCAGGGACTTAGTGTTTATATACAACTCCTGGTGCTCTGCCATGAAAGTCAAAGTAGTGCCCTGATGCCTCTTCCACTCATTAAAAGTCTGTTGGAAATGTGTAAATTCACCCAACCATCCATTCATTCATTTATTCAAGCCTCAAGCTCTCATTGAGTGCCTACTATGACAGGAACTGTGCTGGGCACTGGAGATACAATGATGAACTAGACATGAAATATTTACTCTAATGGGAAAAATGGACAGAAAGAGTAAACTGGTTAATACATAAAATAATCCCACATTGTGGTGTTATAAGGAAGAAGTGAAAAGATTGTTAGATTGAGAGAGATAATAATGGAGAATGGGTGCAGGACCTCCTTGAGATGATATTGTCAGGGAAGGGCCCCTGGGGTGATGTTTAAGGTGAAGGCTGATGAGTGAGAAAGAACAAGCAATGAGAGTAATAGATGAGAAACATGTATAAAGGCCCCGAGGCTTGACAACAGGTAAAATGGTAAAAGGGGATGTTGAAGGGGAATCAGGAGCTATCTTTGCAAGGCTGCTGTGCATACGCATTTCCAATAGCTGAATTCAACGTCTATGATTGTGTTCTCTGGCAACACGAATGGGCCTTGCGGCTCACTAACCCTGTCTACAAAGAAGGAGCAAGATAGTGACATTAAAGAATTTTAATGCACAAACATGGTGGTCCTCATTTCTTTGGAAAGAAGGCATGAGAGAATATGATGTAAGTTTAATAATAATAACAAAACCACACGGAGAATTTATGGTCCTGCATCTCCCATGAATTATTTTGTAAAATTGAAAAAGTCCTTCAAACTCTCTGAGACTCAATCTGTCTATGTGAAATGAAAGTATAGTCCATTTTTTTTGAATGATCTATGAAATACTTTCCATTTTAAAACACAACAGTAGCAGTTCACCATTATTATATTCTCAGGTAGCATTTCCCATTGGAGAACACACTTTAGTGTTGTGCCTCTCTCAACTTTGTTACAGTTTATTGGTTGCTTAAGAAGGTTTTCTATTATAAATAGTACTTCTTTTTTACTCTAGGGGACTCAGATTTCTGATATTTTTATTTTATTCAACATGGGAAATATCTCCAAATTTCAAAAATCATATATCTAATAAAATTTGTAAATGCTGTCACGTGTCATGTCTATGAAATGAAAATGGGATAAAGGATCTATGCAAAGGTGATAATAAAATACCCAAGAGAAAAGTCCCATCAAGGGTGGGTAAGGAGTCTTCTTCTTAAAATATAAAAACAAAAGCATAACATATCAAACCTTGTGGGATGAAGATAAGTTAGTACTCAGAGGGAAATTCATAACCTAATGCTTATTTTTTCAATATAAGAAAAATGACACCAAAAAAATGACCCAAGCATTGAACTCAAAGAGTTGAAAAGAAAGGAAACAAAACTCTCCCAAAAACGAGCAGAAGAGAATGAAATGAGGAGATGGGAAAAACAAAGTATAGATTAAAGCACCAAAAATAAAGTTCGTTCTCTGGAATTACTAATAAAACAGACAACATTTTGGTAAAAGTTCGTTCTCTGAAATTACTAACAAAATAGACAACCTTTTGAAAAATGGGCCAAGGGTTAAAAAAAAAGAGAGTGAGAAGGCCCAAATAAGAAATACAATGAATTTTCACAAATAAGAAATGCTCGAGTTTTTTTAAACCAGAACACTGCCACGGAAATAAAAGAGATTAAACAATAAATAAGAAAAATGTATAGTGCTTAAAATAACACTAACACTGACTTAAAAAGAAATAGAAACTTCTTTTCTAAAATTATTCCAGAGAATGTAAGGGAATCTAAAGGAATGTTCTCTAAACAAACTTTCTAAATATGACTTTTATATCAAAAAAACAGAAAAAAGTAACATTAGAAAGAATATATATATCAGTCAATATCACATATAAATATAGATGCTTATGTCTTAAATCAATAATAAGATATTTTTCACATCCATCAAATTTACATAAATTAAATTTCTAGCACCACCAAGTGCCACTGAACCTTTGGGGAATCAGGAACACTGGTATATTGCCAGTAGGAGAATAACTAGTACAACCATTTGGGGAGTGATTTGGCAATATCTAAGAAAGATGAAGATGCACCTACCCTATGAATCAGTAAATTTACATAGAAAAAGCCACCCATAAAGGTATACTCATTGAAGCATTTTATGTAACAGAGAATAATTAGAAACAACATAAATGTCCAGGAATAGTGGAATGGATTGATAAATTGTGTGTATACTAACACAACAAAATACAGTATAACTGTAATAATTAATACAGTATTTCTGCATGGCTCCACATTCATACACTTCAAAGTTGCAATATTAGGTGAATAAAGTAATGTGCAAAAGAACATTAGAGAATTACACGATTTCTGCAAATTTTAAAAACGCTGAACAATACAATGTATTGTTACTATATATGCACAAATACACATCATTTTTTTCAGAAAATAGAAAAGATACACATCAACTTTAGAAAAATAATTGCCTTATGGGAGGGAGAGTATGAAATGATATCAAGAACGGGGGTACAAGGTACAAGAGGGACTTGGATTCTGTATGTAAAAAAATATATCTTTAAAATTATTTGAAGCCACTAAGGCTCAATATAAGCATTTTAATATCAGGATGGACATTGTCTTTTAGATGTATTATTAGAATCCACCTCTTAGAGTTACTGTGAGGACTAAATCGTTAATATATATAAAATGCTTAGGGAACATAGCAGATGCTTGCTACATGTTGATTATTATAATTATTACTCACCATGAAACTGTGGATTTATGGATGGAAAAACCCACTTATTATTTATCTCCATGCCCCTTCCACATACCAC
Organism: Cabassous unicinctus; assembly: GCA_029593785.1. Taxonomy (NCBI): domain Eukaryota; kingdom Metazoa; phylum Chordata; class Mammalia; order Cingulata; family Chlamyphoridae; genus Cabassous; species Cabassous unicinctus. The sequence goes on from JAQZBX010012866.1 coordinate 7,626, forward strand.
AGGACCTTGAAAAGAGGATATTCAGTAATTTAGCTGGTTGAATGCGCTTAGATTTCTCTCTTACTCCCCAGCTGCCTATTGATCCTCACTGACTTGTGTGGGTGGAGGTGAATGGGAGGAGGCAATGGATTGGTACAAACCACTTGCAGAAAATTTGGGTCTTCGTATTGGATTCTTACAACCAGTCTCATATGTCACCTGGTTAATGACTACAGGGCAAATGATTACTTTTAAGTGACCAACCAGTAGATTTTATGTGTGTTTTGAGATTCTTGGAAGAAGCTTGATTATATAATGCCAGCTACATTAGTATTGATTTCTCAAAGGATTAAGAATAAGGTAAGCTGAATTGATTATTATTCCTTCAATCCTTAACCATTATAAGAACTTGAGAGGGATAAGGATTTCAAAGCTACTTCAAAATCCTCATAAATAAAGCATTCCTTTGTATAAAAGACCTCAAGGAGAAGAGATGAGCCTTGGCTAACTTCACTCATATGCTGAATTCTGTAAATATTATATAGTTAGCACACAATCCAGATATTTTAGCTTCACAGAGTTCAGGAAAGAACAGCTTTTGTTTATGGTGAGTTTCCTCATGTGTTGAATATAAAGTACCAATTAAAGTGTAATCGGAATAGCTGTTTGAATTTTTGGCAGCATATCAGGAGAAGTTACGGAAAGCAGGACCTTTTCAATGATAGACATGAATTTGGAGAGGTCACAATATGGTCTGGACAGGGCATGTCTGGCATGATTTCAAACCATAAATGCATGTACATCTAGTGAAATCAATCATATTTCAGGCCCAGATCATCATTGCCTTAGCAATGGTTTTTCCATTTCCAAGTTAATCCCGGCTTTCAGGATACATTGCCTGCCAAGGAGATCTCTACATGCTCAGGAGATCCACTGGGATCTAGAAGGGCTAAAAGGCTGGGACTTTTTATTTTATCACTGACACTTTCCACTTTGTAGGTTTTGATTTGGCCAAACATTCAACCTATTGGAACTTGATCTTCTCTCCCTAGATTAACTTCTCTTGCCACAAGTTTTCATAGAACTAAGGTCCTCACCTTCAGAGCCCTTACATCAATTTTTAATTATATGTTCACAAAGAGAATGCCTGAACTGATGGCAGAAAGATTAAAGGGCACTATGCAAGTCAAAGACTAGAAGGGCAAAAAAGTAGAAAGAGAAAAAGCAAGGAGGCAAGTGACAAACATGGAGCAGGCACTGTGGCAATAGGTTCTTGGATGGAGCAGCTGAATGGGACTATTAGTCACTTTGGAGCTTCAGTTAAATCTAAAGAAAGAGCCTTTCTTTATGATGCCGCTAAAGGTTATAGTCAGTGACTAGCTCAAGTTGTGGCAGCTTCCGAAAACATGTGATTGACCTTGCAACTAGGATTGCAGATGGCACCCAGCCAAAACCTACCATCCCTCTCCAGGGCAAAGAGTGACAGCTTTGCTGCCCTGTGGCTGGATCAAGCTGGAGCACATATTAAACTGTGCCAAGGAGGGTCTGCCACTAAGCTGAACACCTGTAATTCACCCATCTGTGTCCCTCAAGTCCTCACCCCAGAGTAAATTGATTCTGAGCTCTAACAGCTGTCTTGGGGACTCTGATGGGCTGGTGCTCAGCAGGAAAGGCTCTGGGCGATGACAAAAGCTGTTGGGTTGTGTTTCCAAGGTCAGAACCCAAAGAGGAATGTTCCTTTGAGTCTTTCAAGTGTGAAGATGGCAAAAGTGGCATTGGATTGGATTTATGATTCCAGATCATTTGGGTGACTACCAAATAGGTATTTATACCATAATCTCATTTGAAAATAAAAATAATCATAGTTGATGGTAAAGGAGTAGATCTGCAAATAATAGACCTTTTCTTCTATGAGTGCCAGGTAAAGACTTAGGGGAAATAGTGTATAAACAGTGATATCAAGGTCATTTGCAGTGTTTCTATGAAAGTATGAGAGTGTCAGGGGTGATTTAAATATATATTCATTAAAGGCCTATCGTGTTCATGGCAGTGACAGAAAAATAGATATATAAGACCTGGTAGCAATAAATTCAAGATTGTCTGGAAGAGAAGAAAGGAAAATACATGCACTGATTGCCTACTATGAGTATGTACAATCATAGAGGCAAAGTATTTACAACAGCAGACTCTTGCCAAAGATAGCAACCATTAAGATAAATAGATTATTATAATATATGAAGCAGTTTTATCATATAGAGATGATGTTTTAAAGCAAGCAAAATCTTAAAGGCTGAATACATGGGCTCCTTTGTAACTTTAGCCATAATCACATTTTTTTTCTTGAAAGCCTGCCTGTTTTTTCATTTCTAGATTTTTTAGGTATTTTGAGTAATGGACCTTATTTTTTTTCTGATAATATTTTTTCTGCTGTTACTATTCAAAGGCTGAGAAATGGAAAGAAAAGCAATAGCTAACAGACATAAAAGCTGAAGAAAAAAAGAGAGTTCAAGGCAATTAAAAGATACATTTTTAAAGAAGTAAAATCAAGACTTCTCATAAGCTATAAAATGAATGTGTGTCAAAGATTTTATTTAACACATTAATTAATGAGGGTGTTGAAGCAGGTTGTATAGGGAAAGAGGGAAGCTGGCTGGGACTTGGCAGAGAACATGGACATGAGACCCTACCCAGAAAAGCCCCTGCTATTAAAAACAAAGCTGGAAAGACCCCCCTAGACCCTGGCCACAAAGTCCCATTTGGAACTCTTTCCAGAATCAAGGGGAAGCCCCAAATAACTCCAAACAACAGGCCTCCCCATTGGCCCCCTGAGAGCTAACAGGTAGGGCAACCAATCAGAACAGCAAACAGCTGGGGTCCCTCCCCAACATTAGGAAAGGGAAGGAGGAAAGTCTTTGAAAAGGCCTCACCCTGTAGCATGCCCACAACCATGTCTAGGGTTGTGTACTGTTTGTCTTTTCTTGTTTCTTAATAAACTCTTTACTCCCTTGCCTACCCTATGGCATGTCCTTAAATTCTTTTATGTGACATAGCAAAGAACCTAAAGGCCCAGAACCCAGAGTGTTCTGCCAACAGAACCAGTAGTTTCCATAACCAGGTCAAATTTGATCTAGAAATACCACCCCTTTATCAGCTAAGAAATGTTTGAATGAAGCATTACAAATTGATGCAAAATTGGGAAAACTGACCAGTATCCACAAGGTGATAACTATTCCCATTCCACTAGCTACAGTTTGTATTTTAGTGGTCAGGAACAATGTGCATTACTGTGAGCTTTCTAAAAGTTAACTTCTATCTCTGTAAAATTAAAAATTGGCTACTCAAAGACAAAGACACACAAATCTGTAGACTCGGATAATCCCTGGGAGGCTCTAGCATACCACTGAAAGGACATCTAGTATTCTCTTTTACCCATTTCAAAATCTGCCACAATTTTTTCTTACAAGGCAAAACAAAGAGAAGGATTCCTGTTAAAAACACATGCATTCAGGTGGTACCCCAGAAAGACTTAAGATAGATTTGCTCTCACAAAGACTATTACCCAGGTTTGAATCAGTTCAATCTCTGTTTGGATTGGGTGATCTTTACCAAGCCTAACTCCCAGTCAGCGTTTAAAAAAAAGAGCAGATCTTCTCTGGAAGAAGGCTTAAATATTTACCATTTACTTTTGCAAAGAAAAATGCTTTAATATAGTTGATCTTAGCTTTTATTTTAAGAAACACCTATAGCATACATCACTCTTGATATGAAATATTGAATGCAAGGATGTCCCCTCTTACCACTTATATCTAACATCATACTGGAAAGCCTAGCCAGTGTAATAACACAAGCAAAATAAATAAATGGTATGCGGAATGCAAAGAAAGAAGTTGTATTAGTCAGCCAAAGGGGTGCTGATGCAAAGTATAAGAAATCTGTTGGTTTTTATAAAGGGTATTTATTTGGGGTAAAAGCTTACAGTTACAAGGCCCTACAGAGTCCAGCTCAAGGTTACTTCCTTACCAAACTCTGTTGTCATGTATTGAAGCAAGATGGCAGGCAACATCTGTGAAAGTTCAGCCTTCCTCTTCCCTCTTAAGGTTCCAAGGGTCCAGTTTCGTATGATCTCAGCTGTAGGCTGGCTTAGGGCTCGTCTCTCTTCCAGGGACTTGTTTCTTTCCAGGCACAGCTGCTCTGTTCTCTTCACAAGGTGACCTGTAAACTGTCAGGCGAATGGCACATTTCTCTTCCCATGGCCTCTGCCGTGTCTGTGAAGCTATCTCTCTTTCTCTGTGTCTCTTCTCTGTGTATCTACTTCTTTGCTCTTGATTGAGGGTCTGTTTATATAGCCCACCAAGGGGGTGGGGACTCAACCCTGTATACCCTAATGATGTGGTCGAATCAAAACCCTAATCTTGATTTAATCAACAAAACATAAAGCCTTTGAATTTAAATCAATCAAAGGGTATCAGACCCAGAGGAACAGACCAGTTTACAAACATAATCTATATTTCTTTTTGGAATTCACAAAATAATATCAAACTGTCACAGAAATAGAAGTTGTTTTTTTAATTGCAAATGACATGATACTCTGCATAGAGAATTTGAAGAAATCTTATGTTAAAAAGCCAAAGCTTTTAAGTAAATTTAGCAAGATGCAGGATATAATCTCAATATATGATATCAGCTGCAGTTTTTCTCCCACAAGGACCCTGGGCCTAAGGGATCTGGGGAGGAGAACGACAAGTTCTCTGGCTGGAGAGTATGTTCTGCAGAGTCAGAAGCATTTATCATTCATTCATTCACTCATTCATTCATTCACCTGCTCTTTCATTCCCTTCTTTTTTCTCCTTCCCTCATTCATTCCCCTTTGGGAGCAAAAGGGAGCCCATCCTGACCTTTGGCCTACCCAGGACCTATGCTTATTTTCCCCTTCCCATCTATGAAATGCGTGGTCCTTATTAAATAATAAGAAACCCGCCTTCATCTTTTTGAATTCTTCAAAAGCACACTAAGCTATATCAATTCAATAAACACCAAGCTAATCCCATAGCTAACATCATACTCAATGACGAAGGACTGAAAGCTTTCCCACTAAGATAAGGAACAAGACAAGGGTGACCTCTATCATCACTGCTATTCAAAAGTGTTCTGGATGTTCTAGCCAGAGCAATTAGACAAGAAAAAGAAATAAAAGGCATCCGAATTGGAATGATAGAAGTAAAACTTTCCCTATTTGAGATTATATACAGAAAATCCCAATGAATCTACAACCAAAACTGCTAGAGCTAATAAATGAATTCAGCAAAATGGCAGGGTACAAGATCAACATGCAAAAATCAGTTGTGCTTTTATATACCAGCAATGAACAATACAAAAAGGAAATAAAGGAAATGGTTCCATTTTCAATAACAACTAAAAGAATCAAATATCTAGGAATAAATTTAAACAAGGATCTAAAGGACTGGTACATGAAAACTATAAAACACTGCTGAAAGAAATTAAAGAAGACCTAAATAAATGTAAATCCATGAACATTTTAAAGATTCAACACAATCTTATTCAAAATGCCAACAGCCTTCTTCACAGAAATGGAAACGCTAACTATCAGATTCATATGGAAGGACAAGGGGCTCTGAATTGCCAAAATCATCTCGAAAAAGAACATAAAAAATCAATTGTATTATATATGGTAGCTGGGAACAAATGGAAATAAAAATAATACCATTTATGGTAGCTTTGAGAAAAATGTAATGCTTAGAAGAAAATTTAAAATTTGTAAGCCCTGTAATTGAAAACTACTTAAATAAATGGAGAAATGCAGAATAATATTTTCATGGATTTGAAGGCTTAATATTGTTATGATGTCAATTTTCCCAAGTCAATCTGTAGATTCAACTAAATTCAATTCAAATTCTCCACATTCCTTTTTTTTATAGAAATTTACAAGCTGATTTAAAAATTTTAATGGAAATTCAAAGAGTAGCCAAAGCAATTTTGTAGAACAAAAAAGTTGGAGGGCTATACTTGAAAAACTATGATTTTAAGGTTTACTATAAGGTTACAGTTATCAAAATGGTACAATATTGGTGTAAGCATAGATATGCAATCAAAAGAATGATAAAGATCCCAGAATAGATGCATACATATATGATCAATTTATTTTTAACAAAGATACCAAGATAATTCAATGGGGGAAATGATAGTCCTTCAAGAAATTGCACTGAAATTATAGCCATATGGAAAAAAAAAAAAAAAGAATTTTAAAACTTACCTCACCCCATTCATAAAAATTTATTCAAAATAGATCATAATTACAAAAATTCTCAAAGAAAAAATAGGGAAAATCTTCATGATTTTGCCAAAACTTTCTTAGACAGGAAATGATAGGCACTACCAAGCACACATAAAAGAAATAAAATGATAAACTGGACTCCATCAAAATTAAAGACTTCTTTTGAAAAGTCCCATGAAAACCAAAGAAAAGGCAAGGCTACAGACTGGGAGACAATATCCATGAAACATCTATCTGACAAAGGCAGATTTAGGAATGTAAACGATTTATTGGAGAGGCGGAATGTGCTGGAAAACTTGCATTTGCAGAACACTTTTTATGTATTTGAAACTGTGCTCAATGCATTTAAACTTCCCCAAACTCTGTTTTGACAGATTAGCTATTGGAGATTAGGGAAATTAAGCAACTTTCCCAAAGTAAAAAAAAAAAAAAGCTAGTATGTTAAATCTTTCGTGCCAGTCTCTAACAGATGTTTTGCCCTTGGTTTTACTCAGAAATTACTAATAAGGGAAGGAGTTGGTACTTCAGTATTGTTTTCTGTTTTGTTTTTTCTTTTAAGGAAGACTGGAGAATAGTAGGCTGGTGTGCATCTAAAAGGATGAATTTCCATGAAAGAATGTGAAGGCGTTCATTCAAGCCCTTCTCCCTCTTCCTCTGCCCTGGAAACCATAGGCATTAAACAGTGATTTTTTAAAATGCCTGTCCTAAACTGTTAGCCCTGGCAGTAATTCTACTCAATCCATAAAATCCAATGTAGCAATAGCCAATAATTTAATAGTGGATTTTTCCCCCTTTATTAGAGAAGTTGTGGGTTTACAGAACAATCATGTATAAAGTACGAGATTCCCCTTGCATTGGTGTGGAACATTTCTTACAATTGATGAGAGAACATTTTTAACCACTATATTTGAATTCTACCATTAATTTCCATTTTTCTATTTTAAATCTAAGGTGTGACTCCATAATAATAGAATCCCAGGCTTCTTCCTACTTGCTGCTCAAAGTGTGTTCCACGAACCAAGAGCCTCAGGACCACCTGGGAGTTTGTTACAACTGGAGCATCTCCTGGACCATCCCAGACCTACAGGATCAGAATGCACATTTTAACCATATACCCAGGTGATTCGTGTGCCTATAAAATTTAAGAGCCCAGCTGCTTTGGACCACTTAGGAAAGCAGCTTCCTGCCTCAGGTAACCAGGAAGGAAAGAATGTGTATCCAGGGAATGTCAAGACTGTACCTGGTGGTGACTGAGAGAACCCAGGCTCCAACGCAGGCTAAAGCTGGGTTTGAATCCAGACTCTGCCACTTGCCAACCATGTGGAAAGCTTGAGACAGGTCCTTTAGCCTCTCTCAAACTCATTGTGCTATGTACAGAGAAACACTGCCGCCTCTTCAGAGATCTGTGAGGGTTACGTAAGATAACATTCATCAAACACCCAGGACAGGCAGAGTGTTGGTTCTCAATATATGTAGTTCTTTCGAATGACTTTATTTTGCTTTCAATGAATCACAAAAGCCACTGCCTCAGAGCCAATCGGAACCTCTGACATTCCCCTCACATCAAAGAGCAGGGCCATTTGCATCTCTTCCTATAGGTGCTTTTTTGCTTGGCTCAGTGGCCTCAGACACAAGTGGGAGGGCAGCAGAACCAGAAAAAGCCACCGCCTTTGCATGGCGGCCGCCCTCCTGTCCACCTCCCCAACAGCCTGTTTAATAACACGAGCAATATCAGCGTTCATTATGCATGCAGCTCAGCAATCATTGCTGAGGAGAAAATTAGTTTGCTGCCCTGAGCGACAGCTGAACTCTAGGAAGCGCCTAAATAAAATAAAAGACAAGGAAAATATGTACATATACATACATCGAATAAAGACTGTGCTGAGAAAGTTATAAAGAGGCAGGTTACAAAACTTCCTCATTTCCTGGGGCTTCCTGATTCTTCAGGAAGGGCGCGCTGGTTACTAAGTCTGTTTATTTAACCAAGGGTTGCCTTGTCCCTAGCTCACTGCGGGAGGGTGGGAGAAGTTCTGGGAGACTCAAGCATGGGTGCACACGCACATTTTTTAGCTTTTTCTTAGGAGATAATTTTAGATTTACAAAGAGAACACAGAGTTTCCATACAACGTTCGCCAAACTCCTCTAATGGTAAAATCTTCCATAGCCATAGTTCATTTATCAAAACTGAGACATGAACGTGTAATGTATAACATTAACTCAACTTCAGGCTTTCTTTGGATTTCTTTTCTTTTCCTCCCAATATTCTTTTTCTCTTCCAAGACCTAATCCAGGATAACACGCGGCATTTAGTTGTCACGTCCCCTCAGACTCCTCCAGTCTGTGAGAAGTTCCTATTCTCGCCTCGTCTTTCATGCCTTGACTCTTTGGAAGAGTCCTGGTCCAGTGTTTTGTAGAATGGCCCTCATTTTGGGTTTATCTGATGTTTTCTCATGAATAAACTGAGTTTATGGATGTGGGGGGATACCACAGAGGTATATGTCCTTCTCATCACATCTTATGAGAGGCCCATGATGTCATTATGTCTTCTTACCAGTAGCATTGACCTTGATAAATAGTTAACGTGGGGTCTCTCCACCGTAAAGTTACTTTTTTTCCCTCCCTTTCCTTATTCTATTCCTAAGAAGCTAATCAGTAAGTCCAGCCTGAACTCAAGGGTAGGGGAATTAAGCTCCACCTCTTAAAAGGAGGGGTATCAAAAAACGTGCGGTCATATGTTAAGGCTATCATAGCAATTAGTAAATTGGGAGGAAGATATTTTGGGGCTCTGCAAATATCCTGTTTCTCTTTAAAGTTTAATATGCTGATTTCAGCATTTATCAAAGCTAAATGGTGATTGTGCCACTGAGGATTTTTATTTCTCTCATCCATCTATAGTTATTAATTAGAATTATTCTGTAAGAAAGATTTCTCCCTTCTCCCCAATTTATTTATTCAATAATTTATTTATACCAGTATGGATTCATGGAGATTCACTTTATTCTATGGATATGATCCAATACTATCATTATTGATTTTGTTGTTCAAATTGGTCCAGCATTTGGCTATTAGGAGCTTTCAGGTTGGACACTGTGGCTTTTTGACATACTCTCATCCTTTTGTTTTATGAACTCTTCCTTAGTTTTTGGCACTATAAGATGTTCAGGACTCATCTTGTATTTTCCTTTCTCCAGCCCCAGAATTAGCCATTTCGCCAATGAGCCCTTCTTCCTTTTATTGAAGAATGGTATTTAGAAACCAAGATATGGGTGCTAAGTGAACATGTTTAATTGCACAATTGAGTATATAATAAGGGCTGGGCATTCTGCTACATGTTGACATATCCATGGCCTCATTAAATTCTCAGCACAGCCCTCCAAGGGAGTGAAGGAAGGGCACACACCCTTTTCTCTCGCAGTAGGACGCTAGTTTCCCCCTGCAGGCTGGTGCTCCCCGCATTGTATCCTTCACGATACATAGATGGGTTTCCCCATATCCCCACATTTGCAAATGTTCTTCCTTCTGCCTGTGATATGCCTTCCTCCTCCGCCCACCCGGCTCCTAGAAATAAGGTTGTTGTTAGTGCATTTGAGTCATTCATGAATTCATTAATTTACTCATTTATTCTCCCCCAAATTACAAAGTGCTTAAAATGCACCAGGCATTGCACTAGGGGCTGGGGCTACAAAGGTGTGTAGGGGAACTTCCCTTCCTCCAAGAGGCTCACAGTCAAAGTGCCTGAAAGGCATTGAGTGACACAGGTATTCAGCCGGCTCATAGAGACCCCTGGAAGGAGGGTTTGTACCAATTTACCAAAAGGGCATGAGAGGATGGGCTGTGTAATCAGAGGTGTGAAAAAATAAAGGCACCAAGGTGGCAAACAGCATGACTTTCACGTAGACATTGATACTGCCCTCAAACAATGATGGTTCTTTTACTACTCTTTTCTATCATTTTGTTGTTGTCCTTGTTGCTTTAATCTTCTTGTGAATTATTGTGGTGATAGTATATTTTGCCTGATATTGTGCCTTATTCAATGCCTTAAATTCTATAGCACACACATACATACTCACAATCCTCCTTGCTTATTTCTCTATATTTTCCTTTTGCTTTAAAGAGCATATATATATATTTAAAATACATGCATCCTGCTTTTAATACTACTTAAAATTATCTTAAACATTTCAAAATGATTATTTAACTTTTTTCACTTTTAATTGACATTTTAGAAAAAGTAATATCTATTGGGGCCTTGCTATTGAGACAAGTTGTATAGCTCACCTTGATGTTTCCTTACACACACACATACACACACTTTGAGGTTTTTTGTTGTTTGTTTGTTTTTTAGGAGGTACTGGGGATTGAACCCAGGACCTCATACATGGGAAGCAGGAGCTCAATCAATGAGTTACATCCGCTCCCCAATGAGAGTTGTTTGTTTGTTTTGTTTTTAGGAGTTATCAGGGATCGAACTCTGGACCTCATACATGGGAAGCAGGTGCTTAACCACTTGAGCTACATCTACTCTCCACACTTCAAGGTTTTGACATTTAAAGGTTTAGATCCAAATTTGTATTACAATATTGATCTTCTATACAGATTTTCTTTCTAAAATGCTATTTGTATGTATTATTTTAACTCGTCCAGATTTATTTTAGCTGATCTGGATGCTTTATTGAGAGTTATTTTTTTCCATTCACCTTTATTTGATCTAAAATTTGTTTCATGTCTCCATTGACAGAAATGCAATTTCAAGATTTGTTTCCCGTCCCCCTAAACTTCCTTCTCCCTGCCCAAAAAACAACCATGAGTAACACGATTTTCTGCATTTACATATTTCAAAAAGAATATATATATATATATTTTTACTGCAAAACAACTTTGCTGGATACTTTTTAAAAATAATACTTACACAACATTTTTTCCCCTCAAAATTCTGTAGGCATTGCTGTATTTTCTTCTAGCATGTCATGTTTCAGATGAAAGGTCCCTAGATAGATTTTTCTTCCTGGTTAGGTATTGAATTATTTATATTTGTGCAATTTTTAATTTGCTTCTCAGCTTTTAAAATTATTTTTATCCTAATGAGTGTAGCATTTAAAAATCCTATGATTAAAAATATGGCTTGGTACCAGTTGCTTTTATTCTATGGTTTTTCACCTGCTCCTCTGTAAACCTCTTAAATTTCCAAATTTAGTTTTCCACCCATTTCATGGAATTTTCTTTTATTGCAAATGTGATTATTGCCTTTTTTCATTTTCCTGATCTTTCCTTCATTCTTTCCTTTAGGAAAACCTATTGTTTTTGTTTTGTTTCCCCATTCTTTTCTATTCTATAATTTTATTTCTTGCCATTTTCATCTCTTAATCCTTTGTTCTTTTATTTTGCATTCTCAGATGTCTTCTCAAAATGTCCTCCATACTACTAAGGCAACATCTCAAGCATCAGTTCTACTCTTCTTTGTACACAATGTAGATTTTACTAGCATTTTTAAAAAAATCTGATCTTGCTTAATTAGTCTATTTTTTAAAAATGTCCTAACATATCTATTTCTGTAAGCCTGTTATCCCCTTAATTATTTTTCTCAACATTTAAAGGTCACAATTTCCTGCATATTTGACAATGATAATTTCTTGGAATTGTCTTTTGAATACTGCAATAGGTCACCTTTAATAGTTTACTTCTTTAAAATTTCTGAAGGTTTGCCTTCCTATCTGGCAAACTTTATAAATTCTCTTTGTGTCTATGTCTATATCTATATCTATTATATATATATATATTTATCTACATATGTTTGCCTTTATATGTGTACATATCTATTGACTTAGACAAATTACTCGAGAGTTATGGGACAGTTGTCATTTTTTTCTAAAAAATTTTATTTTTTTCATCTTTGAACATATTATGGGTAAAAATGGATAAGATAATTTAGATGCACATTTCTCTTAATTAGTAAAAGAATTAAAATATATTTTACATTTATTAGTTATTGGAATTTCTTCTTTAATGGATTGCCTATTGGTATATATTCCCATTTTCCTATTGAGACACTCATGATTTTATAGTTAATGGCAAATGCTCTTCGCTTACCAAGAATGCTAAAACTTTATCTGACAAATACCTAACAAACATTTCTTTTCCAGTTTTAATTTCTCTACTGGTAATCTAAGCACCTTTAAAAAAAATATATATATATATATATATATATAATAACATTTATGTAAGCAAATGCACATATATGCATATGCATTTATATATCATCTTACAAGTATTGGTATGTATTGTGAAAAAATTTGATTTTTACCCACAATAAAAAAAAAATTTCTATACTGCCTTTTTATTCTTTAGTACTTAATGGCATTTTAGAACTTTCATGAATTCAAATTCATTAATCTTCCTTTTTCCTTAGAAAATCTCTCCATCCACAACTCAAGAGAATTTAAACATTCATTTGTTGGAATAATGTTGACGCCCTGGACCAAGACAGGGACAGACTGAAGGGGAGACTAGTACTAAATGTGGAGGGGGCAGAATCCACAGCACTTAGTGCAGCAGGGAAATGCAGAGTCAATCAGAGAAGTGGGTTGATGATCAGATTCCTACCTCAAATATGTATCATTCACAAATAACAGAACAGGCATAACAGTTTTGGAAACTAAGAATATGTGTTTCCAATGGAAAATATTGGATTCAAGTCAAAAAACATGTAAGATAGAAGAGGAATCGACACATCCACAGGCAGAAATGGAAAACTGCAGATGTGCGAGCGGAAGATGAAGAATGGACATTGGCGGTTGAGTGGGGAGAGGGCATACTGGGGTTCAGGGCCCAGGGAATCTAGACATTTCTTAGGGGTCAGGCTCTGTGCTGATATGTTATGTACATGCCAATCTTTTTTTGTGAAAAAATTCTTATCATCCTGTTTTGCAACTTAGGTTCAGAGAGGCTGAGTCAGTTGACAAAAGCCACACAGTTAGACTGCAGTGCAGCATCCATTTCAACTCAGATCTCTTGGTCTCCAAGACTATTGTTCCTGTCACTATGCTACCTCTAAATCAGATTACTGCTTTCTACAAAATTGTTCATTACATATCAGGTAGAGATGGAACATATGCTGCATCAGTGTCTGTCGCTCATTCTCACTGCAGGGGAGGTTGGCATCGCAGCATTGACAAGAGGCCTGTTATCTTTAGGTTAAAGTGGCTGTGCGATCATTACCCTGTGCTGAGGAATCTGATCATTGCCCTGAAGACAGTTTTGTTATCTTGCATTGCATATGTGATCATTACCCCGAGGGCAGAGATGCAATCATTGCCCTACAGGAATGCCTATCATTATGGCTTGGCAAGTGGAAAAGCGATAATTAACTTGCCCAAATAGATGGGATCCTTGCACTATAGATAGAACTGCTATTGCATTTCCTGGAGAAATGCAATCTTTAGTGTGCAAAAGACAATGTGTTAATTACATTTATGGTAGAGATATGCTCATTATATTGCCCATGATGATGGTATCAATTGCATTTCAAGTGGAAATTGGGATCACTGCATTGCTGATAAACCTGTTATAATTACATTGTAGGAAGAGATGCAATCCTTCCAGTGCATATGGTACATTTGGAGATGGAATCATTACAGGGCAGGTGGAGATGCATTCATGCACTACATGGGCCCATTTCCTGGCATGGCACAACAGGTAAAGATGGGACCTTTTCTTTCCTGGCAAATTTATGACCAGTTAGGATGCAAAATATGTGATGATTGCCAAACAAGAATTTAGGGTTCCACAAATATTTCCAGTGGGTTGTGCATGAAAGTGTCACCATTACATTGAGATTGTGGTGGAAATGATGTCATGCAATTTCCAGGTCAAGATCTTAATTGGCCTTGCAGTTTCCACTCTTATACCCTTGTACCTTGAGATGCTTTGTGAGAAGATCTGGGATAGACTTCTTGGACATGAGAGGCCACGTGGGTAGGGAGGGAAGCCCAGAAGAATGAAAGACCAACAGAGGAGACAGCAGCTCAGCAGCTCCCAGTCATTTCAGCCATCCCTGTTGAGTTGTCAGGTCTGTTAACTAGGCCATCTTCCATCCTCCAGGTCCACTCTAGCTTCCAACTGACTGCAAACACATGAATGAGTTCAGCTAGTACTACATGGAGCAGAGGCAAGCTTTCCAGCTGAGCCCAGTCCAGATGATAGAATCATGAGAAAATAAATGGTTATTATTTTGAGCCACTAAGTTCTGGGGGTGATTTATTAAAAGGAACAAATAACTGAAATAACTATGTACACGCTAATGATATATAATCTATCTATAGTGTTATGATAGCCTTTTTAAAAAGAACTGAAGTGTTAACTTCTCCATTTACAATTCAAAGCTAATCAATGGTAATAACTACAACTGCCCTGAAATGATCTAAAGCGTCACGAAGTTGATTTAATATAGAGCTGTCCAAGTGTCTGATCACATGGCTATTTGATGCATAATGCCTGCATTTCCATGAGCATTAGAACTGTAAAGGTCCTATTTTTTGTTTCAGTTGACTGATCACATTTACACTGTTGAACAACACTTACAAAGTTGTAAGTGGTTGTCCTGGGGTTAGTCAAAACTAGCTTGAAATCTAACCTCTATTTCATGGTACCCGAGTGATTTTTGGTGGCTCAATTAAACTCTTTAACCCTCAGGTATAAACTGAGGGGAAGTGTTCTAAAGTCTCAGTGCTATTGAGAGGATTAAATGAGACAATTTATACAAAGTATTTCCCAGTGTTCCTGGCACATGTGGTGGCATTTAAACTGTAATTCCCACTCACACTTCTGACTCTTCAGCCATGGATCTTATAGGACTCTTGTCAGAGACAAAGGCCGGCACTCGTCCCTGGAGAAAGTTCTGATGATCCTTCAGTATAACTTGATAGCACATTGCCAAGCATTGTTTCATTCTGTTTTGTTTTCTGTTAAGCCATGATCCATTCAGTCAGTGATTCAGTTTATTTATCAAACATTGCATTAACAAAAGAACATCTTTCTACTTTATATTATACTGTGACTATAAAGATGGATGTTGTGCTGGGAAGAACAAATTCAATTTTCACCCAGAAAAAAAAAGTAAAGAATCACAGAGGCCCAAAAGGGATTTGGCATGTAGGAAGGAAGAGCTTCAGATCTCCTTTAGCTTTAAATAAGGTATTGTAGAAAGGCTAAAATTAAAAGAACGATTCCAAATGCTGTTGAGGATGTGAAGCAATTATAATTCTCATGCATTGTTGATGGAGTGTACATTGGTTCAACAACTTTGGAAAATTATTGGGTAATATCTATTAAAGCTACTCTTACCTTATGTCCCAACAATCCAAGGTAGGTGTTCAAAAGAAATGAGAGTACATCTCCCCCAAGAGATACGTGCAACAAAGTTCAAGCGGCCTTATTCATAACAAGTAAAAACAGAAAAAAAATGTCTATCCACAAGGGAAAGTATAAATAATTTATGATATGTCTATATGATAGTCTACCATGGAATAGTAAGGATGAACAAAGTACTGATAAAGCATAACATGGATAGATGAACTCCACAGACATTATGCTGAGTGAAATAAGCCAAAATAAAAAAGTGCACACTGTATTATTTCATTTATATGAAATTCAAGAACAAGAAAATGTGATTTACAATGATAGAAATAGAAACAGCATTACCTCTGGGTAAGGGGGAGGATGTTGACTAGAACCATGGATGAGGGAAACTTCTAGATTGATGAGAATGTTCTATATCATGATCTGGATAGTTTCAGTGACATATGAATACATAAAATTTCATCAAGCCAAACTCAGAAGAGTTGTGCCCTTTACTGTATGTGTGTTATACATCCATTAAACATAATTTGATAAATAAAAATTAATATCTTTTGAGTTCAGCATGGGGAAGACTGTTGAAGCCAGCATTAGAGGTCCAGGGCATGTAGGTGAAGGTGGCATCCACCCAGACCAAGATGCCCCAATAGCAGGGGATTACAGGCACTTCTTCTGATCCTTCTACCTAGCTGAATGCTCAGAGCTTTTCTCTCTTGCTGAAGAACCAGCACCAGTCTTGAGGACACAGCAATCCTTTAACTGAAAGTTAAACTTCCTAACATGCTCACAAAGAGACTACTTCACACTGACCTCCCAATTCTGGTGTCTGGTTTGCTTCTTATTTAGGCCTGGAGGACTTTCAGGACAGACTATCTATTCAAGCCAAATGACAAAAAGCATAATCTACTATTAGACTCTTGTCACTCATTGGGTAAGGGCTGTGCTGCTGCTCCGGCATCTCCCCACTTGGGTCCTCTGATACACCCTGGAACCAAGCCAAGCCCTGGTGGTTAGTTCCTACAGCCTGGACTTAAAAAGAGTTCAGAGATGTCTGGACAGGACCTTGGAGACAGTGTCCTGGGCCAGAGACCTCTGATCTCCACACCAGAGGAGTCACCCCACAAACAGATTTATGAACCTTAAGCAAAAGGGTTGGCATTCTTGTGGCCGTCTTCTGACCCCTTCCTTTCCACATGACTGTATTCTTGGCCAGATCTCATGTCCTTAGACGGTTCTTGCCTTTTGGTAAATTGGCAATTAAGAAAAATAAGCAAATTTATCCTGGCTTTGTGGCTGCCCATCCTGAGCCCCTCAGGGCAACAAGCTGCCTGACCCCTCCTAGCCTGAACTCAATAGCCTTGACACAGAGAGAAAGCATCCTCTCCTAACCAGCTGAAATTTTCTTCCCTGGAGACTGACTTCTAGGATTAATAAGCTACAGAGTCCACAGTTTGGTTTTCAGTGAAGATGGTTGTATTTTTAAGGAAGAATGTAGTGCCTTAGAGTCAGATTTCCCTGTTCATTTACTGGATTTCTAAATTTGGACATGTAACTTCACCTTTTTGAGTCTCATTCTCCTCATTGTCAGGATTAAGTGAGACTGTGTATGTAAAGTCCATTTCAAGTAATTACAAAGTCCCACTTACATAGAAGATATTGTAATTATTATACATGCTCAAAATGGGGCCATTTTTCTTATTTGGAATTTTCACAAATTAAAAGTATGGGTCATTTATGCCTCTCCCTTTCCCCCTCTAAACTGATCCATTCTATCTAATTACTAAATTCTCTTAATCATTTCCTCCAAACCACTCAGTTGAGATGCCTTGGAGGCATCTTTGAATTCTTGGTTTTGCTTACATCCTACATGGAGTCAGTCATCAAGTCCTGCTGGGCTCTTCTCTGGTTAGCTTCCCATCCTCTCTGTCTCTCTGCTTCCACTGCTGTTGAACACACCCCTGTTCTCATCACCCCCTACTGGGACTATTAGCCTGTCCTTATCACCTCACTCTCTTCTATTGCTTTTACCTGTAACTTCTAGTCTCATATTCCCTACATTCAACTCTCAGGATATTGCATTCTCATTTTATGGATCAAACCTTTCCAATGACTTGTTACTTCTTTCCAAATCTACCTAACTAACTATGAACACTTTCAGTTTTGTTTTGTTTTGTTTTTGTTGTTGTTTGTTTGTTTTTTCAGAATTGCCTCTTATTTCTTTACCCTTCTCTGCCCCTCAGCAAATTTCCATTTACAAAATTACCATGAAAATTTTCCTGTGAATATTTGGTCACAGTTCACTGTTTCATAGGTAGGCACCTGACTCATGATGAGCCAATCAGAACACTTCCCTGAATATTTAAAATCAGCATTAAGAATGAATAACTCTGCCTAATTCTGTATTGAATTAAGGAAATAAAATTGTCCTATTAATAGCAATCATTTACCTGCCCTTTGAACAGATAGTTGGTCAGGAGTGTGAAATAAGAATGATATCAATGTAAAAATCAAGAGGCATAGAAAGAGCTATAGGAAAGCAAGAGAAAGAGGAAGTAAGTCCTCTTTCTGGTTCTTCCTGAGGCCTAAGTTGTCAATTGCTATTGACTTTCTTCTTTTGCTTTAACAATCTGGAGTTGGTTTTCAGACATTTGTGACTCAAGAAGTCCTATCTAGTTCAGGTCCCTCACACCAACTGAAATTGACTGAAATTATGCTTATCTTCTTCCATCTGTATATTACAATTAAAAATCTAGAGACAGTTGCTTCAATATTCTAACAACACCTAAAGGATATAGTTGATGCTCTCTTCTTTCTCGACTTCTATGACCTTGAGCTCTCCCACTCATCTCTCTCACTATTCAGACCTCCTGAACAGCACCACACCCAATATGTCCCTTCCCTGGTTCTCCTTTTCCCACTCTTCTCCCTAATGTTCCAAACAACTGCCCTTGGCCTTATTCTCTTCTCTATTTGTACATTCTTCCTGAGTGGTTTCATAATTTCCTGACTTCAATTCTCATTTTCATGTGAATGACTCCTTAGCTTTATATATTATCTTCTTCTGCTCCATTCTCACACTGATGACTCTGTGCCAGATCACTCTGCCCGGATTCCCACTTGTCCCTCAATCTTAAAATACCCTAAACCAGTGACTCTTAATGGTGTTGCTTCTCAGGGATACTTGCCAATGTTTGGAGACATTTTGGTTGTCACTACCAAGGAGAGTGCTACTGGCATCCAGTGAGCATGCGCCAGGGAGGCGTTAACCACCCTACAATACTCAGGACAGCCCTCACAGCAAAGAGTCACCTGGCCAGTCATGCCAAGGTTGAGAAACACTGCCCTGATATAAACTCACCATGCCTGCCCTGTATTTCCTTTCTCTGCTAAATCTAATCATCTTCCTTTTTCCTGTTGCCTGTTCATAACACTTTCAACCTCCAAGTCACCCTAGCCATAAACTTCAGTAGATCTTGGTCAACATATGCCAATGATGATTTGCAAAGCAATCTTACAGTTGAACATAATGAAACTAAATATTACTTCTAAATTACTTCCCAAAATCTAAGAGTTTACAGTAGTATTAAGTATCAATTTTGTTAAAATAGGAGGTGAATTGTTTTAAATTTATCTAGAATAACAAAATGATTTGATTTTTAAAAAGTTATTTTTTTACCTAAGAGGCTCTGGTTAAACCAGCCACTCTTCCACTCTTGAAAGGCAAACTTTTGCACTATCAAAACTTCTCAGGATTGCTCATTAATTGCTGTAGTTTCCCTGTACATTAAATTAAGCAAAACAGGGTAAATCTCTGATGAAGATGGCAAATCTGACCAATTCTTAAAGATGTGTATAAAGTCAATGCAGAGCCATTAAGATCTTTCTCATGTCTGCTTTGAAAGGACAACCTGAAGAAGGAAGGGAAAGAAAGTTTACATTGGCTAGTAGATAAAGTTTTTTTTCAGTTTCTCTGGGAGGTGAAGTAGCATCTTATAAATAAAATTAATTCCCTACATAGCTTTATCACTATCTGATATTTATTTATTGTTAATTTATTTATTTACCTGTTCCTTTTCTGTTGTTTCCTACTACTTGAGATCAGGGCCTTATATATTTTGTTCACTGCTGCATCTCCATTGCTTAAAATAATGCTTTGTATTAGATATTCAAATTGTTCAATAAAGGAATGGATGAGTAAACACATGTGTGAGCAAATTCATGAATTATAGGAGATCCTGTGAATGTTCAAATGAGAAGGGCTTCTGCTCAACTTTCAGATCTATAGATAGTGGGAAGGATGTGGGATTTGACTCAATAATAATTCTCAAGTGATTTATGTTTTTAAATCAGATGATTCAGAATTCAAACTCTAGGCTTGTCCTATTAGCCGGGCAACCTTGGGAGAATTATTTAGGAATCATTCCTTTGTTTAGCCAGTAGTCCTGGCTTGAGTTCTAGGCTAGACGCTGGGGAATTACCAGCAGAGATAGCAAACAGGGCCCCTACTCTCAAGGAACTTCTATCTAATTGGTGAGATAGTCATTAAATGTATTTTAAAGGGGTGCATTGATTTGAAGGGAAAATCACAGGATTCTATGGGATTGTATATAGGGAGGGCTACTTATGTCTGATGGGTTTACTGTGTCTATGTTTCATAATACATAAAGTAAGGGTAATGCAAACTTCCCTGATAATGTCCTTCTAAGGATAAAGAAAGATAAATTAGAAAAAGATCTGTATCCAGTGTTTGTTGTAATAAAGCTACTCAGTAAACGTTGATCCACCCTTTCTTCCCTCTGAGCACAGCAGCAACTTTGGGGCCTGGGATATAGAGTCTGGGGCTGGAGCTGCCCAAGTCCATAGAGTCTCTCTTCTAGAACCCTCCTACCATCCAGAGCAGCCCTGTTCAGGAGCAGAGGCTGTGGGCTGATAAGATGATTGCTCCATAAATCTCTAGGAGCTGCGGGCCTAGCTGGCAGGGTTGAGCTGAGCACTTCTGAATTGTGCTAATTATGCATCATCTCACACCATAGCTCTAATTACCCTGGTCAGATAGTCAGAGCATCCACATTTTACAGATAAGGAAACTGAAGATCTAAATGCTTAAATAGCCTTTCTGAAGTTACACAGACAATAAACAACAGGGCTAGGATATGAGCCGTTTTGTTTTGTTTTGTTTTGTTTTAATAGCATAGTATGAAGGTATGTATTTTAAATAATGTTTTTGAAGAGTTCATTATAACAGGAAAATTTTCACAAAGTGTATATTTGAAAATATATGGAATAAAATTTTCATAAAGTTATGTTATTATAAATGTGTAAAACTAATCAAACCCCTCAGATATATTTTATGTCAAGACCAAATAGGAATCTTCCTTTTTAAAAAATTTTGTTTTTTCCAAATTCTCCAAAGTGAATTGGAAGTATTTCTTTTTTTTTTAATAATAATTTTTTTTTAAGATACTTAGATTACAGATCACTAGAGGCTCTGGGGGCAGGGAGAGGGAAAAACAGTTGTAATATGGGCCCTTTTTTGGGACTTGGGAATCATCCTGAATGACATTGCAACAACAGATATAGGCCATTTTATATCATCACATAACATGCAGAACTGTGCGGGAGAGAGTATAAACTACAATGTGAACTATGGTCCATGCTCAATGGCAAAGCCCCAGGATGCATTTATCAATTGCAATGAATGTGCCACACTAATGAAGGATATGAGCCTTTTGAGCCCACTCTGTGAATTACTAATTTATACTGGCCCCATAGACCTGATGTGACGATTAAATGAGGTACTAAATATAAAAATCTGGGCAAAGTAACTAGTAGCCACTATGTTGCTGTTGTTATTTTCGCCATCATTATCATCCTCACCATCATCATTAAGTAATTGTGGAAGGATTCTTACTTAGATCCAGAAACATAGAATGTTAAAAGTAGAGACTAAGAGCATTAAGTATAGAACCAATGAAAGGACATCCCATTCATCAGCAAAGCTATGATAGAAGGAGAGTAAAACATGTATTCCATAAGGCTCAACTTCTCCAGAGGACTTGGATCACATAAGCTGAGATTCCTCAGTGATGTGAAATAGTTGCTAATTGCATAAACCACAGCAAAGAACCTGCTTACCATGAATCATGTCACTCTAATATGTAGCTACTCTTTTATGGAATAGATATTCTATACCTTATGAAAATGAGTTAAAGTTTCCTTCCATCACTTGTAAAATATTGAAGCTATACTCACATCCACTTTGTGTAAGTTATCAATTGCTAAAATGATGCTGTGTAACAAACAACCACAAACCATCAAGCGCATACAACAATAGACATTCATTGCTCATGTCTCTGGAGTTGTCAGCTGGGTAACTCTCCTGTCCTTGGGTCTATGCATTTGTGAATTGGATGTCTGTCTACTGATCTAGGCATATCTCATTGGAGATCTCTGGAATGACTTGGCTCTGTTCCACATCTCACATCGTCCTCCTGAAGCCAGCAAGCTCTCCTGGGCATATACTTGGGTATGGAAAAGGCTCAAAAAAGCAAACAGATCCCTTGAGAACATACTATTAGTACCACCTCATTTCATTGGTCAAAGGAAGTTACAGGGCTAAGCCCCAAATCAAGGGATGAAGGAATAGACCTGGCCTCTTTAGCCCAAGGAACTTTAGTGAGAGGAACTGCAAAGTTACACCGAAAAGGGAGTGAGTACAGGAGTAAGTGAAAAATGGGAATAATTGATCCGAAATTGAAATTTCTTCATAAAGGGGATCTATACATATTTAAACTTCCTTAAAGGAGTCCCACGTCAATGGTATAGTGTCAACTCTGAGGCCAGTTTGTAACACATCTGGGAAGCTTAAGTTGGGATCAGTGTCTGGTTTGGTCCTGTTTATTGTCTCACCCAAGATGTGCATCCAGAAGTCTACTAGTTCTCACCTGCCTGCAGGTTGCTGGGCCCTGTTTCCTTAACCAATAATGCATAATGAGAACAGGGCTGAAAACATTCCCCTTCCTCTTATTTTTTTTTTTTTTCAGCAAAGAAAACTAGGGCATGAATGATAGACTTTTTAATCACAGAATCAGCAACCTTGAGGGAGATCTTGGGAGGTTACTGGGTCATCCTGGAGGCAGTAGAGGGTGGTGGTTGATTACCAGGGCTCAGGAGTAAAACCAGACAGAATTCAACTCTCAACTCTTATTTTTAATTTAGGATCCTTGTCTAATTACTTTAAAACTTTATGGATTTTAAGCTTTTTTGTAAATTAGGGAAAAACATAGCTCAGAAATTGTAGGGATTAAATAAAATACTGTGTTTTAAAAATCTTGCACAGTGCCGGACAAATAGTAAGCATTGGATAAATTGTATTCTTGATATAAAATATTATTATTAAGTGCAGTATTTTAATAAATTATGTTATTGGTCATATCATCATCATCACCATCATCACCACCATCATCAAAATCATCATCCAGCTAGCCAGCTAGGTCTATTGATCTTCACCAAAAGTCTAAACTCAGTATTCATCTATTCTTCTGTAGATGATATATAGGAGTAGATACTAAACATTCTCATTCACATGACACAGGTTTTTCCTTGGTCAGGGAAGATGTGATTCTTTAGGCTAGACCACAATTCCCTTCCTTGAATGTCTCTTCTCTGCAATTGCCATGAGAAGGAAATGCCAGGAGGTACCATGTGAAGCTCATCCCTTCTCTGGGTCTCTTTTTATAAAACTGCCATAGGCTTATAGATAGGAATTAACTCACCCTTATCCCCTCTGGGCCAATTACTCTACATGTTCTCCATTGGCTGCACATCTCAGCAACTTGTCAATTCACCATTTTGCTTGTTAAAAGTAGTGATGAAACTTCTAAAAGAAAGCATAGAAGAAAATCTTTGTGACTTTGGCTTAGGCAAAGATTTCTTAACGATGGCACCAAAAACATGATACACAAATTTTTTTTTTAAATGATCATTTGGAATTCATTAAAATGAAAATATTCTTTTCCTAAAAATGAAAAGGCAAGCCAAAAACATCAAGGACATTTTGTTTATTATATATTTGCAAAATGAGCTGTATCCGGAATATATAAAGAACTCTTACAACTCAAAAATAAGCCAAACAATCTGAATTTTAAAATGAGCAAAGGATTTTAATATAAATTTCACCATAAAAAGATATAAATGGTTCTTAAGCACGTAAAAATGTGCTCAACATTATTAGTCATTAGAGAAATGCAAATTAAAACCACAATGAGATACCACTTTATACCTATTAGAATGGCTATAATCCAAATGACAGACAATACCAAAGATGGACAGAAAGAAACTGAAATCATCATATAATGACAATGAAAACGATACAGCCATTTTGAAAACAGTTTGGCAGTT
Organism: Cabassous unicinctus; assembly: GCA_029593785.1. NCBI lineage: Eukaryota > Metazoa > Chordata > Mammalia > Cingulata > Chlamyphoridae > Cabassous > Cabassous unicinctus. The sequence goes on from JAQZBX010012866.1 coordinate 31,648, forward strand.
TTTAGAAAGCTAAAATTATACTTATATTTCAACCCAGCAATTCCATTCCTAGGTATAGATATACACACAAAAATGTAAACATTTGTTCACATACAGAATTGTAAGCAAATATTGAGAGCAGAATTTCTCATAATAGCCAAAAAGTGGGAACAGTCCAAATGTCCATTAACTAGTAAATGGATAAACAAATGTGATATCCATACAATGAAATACTGTTTGGCAATGAAAAGGAACAGACTATTGATATACCCTGCATTGTGGGTGAATCTCAAAGAACGCCTAGTGAAAGAAGCCAAACACAAAAGCTGCATATTGCATTGATTTCATTTGTATTAAATATCTAGAAAAGCAAAATCTATATATAGAGAAAAATCAGTGGTTGTCTGCACTGCAGAGTGGGAATGTGTATTGAAGGCAAATCATTACAAAGGGAATTTTTCAGATGATGGAAATGTTCAAAAATTGGATTGAGCGATAGTTGCACAGAGGTATAAATTTATTTAAAAATCACTGTACTATATACACTTAAAAGGGATGATTTTTATGGTATGTAAATTAGACCTCAATGAAGGTATTAATAAAAAAAAAATGGAATCCAGAACTCCAGTGTAGTTAAAACTGCTAGAGATGGAGTTGTTTTCCTCTGGAAACAATTCAGAATGATGTTGTTTACTCCCAATAAGCAATGCATATTTGACTTCTATTCAGCATGTGGTCAGCTGATCGTGTTATTTTCGGTCTATCTGCATACTCGATTTGCATTTTTTATTTAAAATCTTCATTGTGCCACCTGAACTAGGCTCTTGCTGTTTTCTTTGAAACAACTTTTCCAATTGGTCATGCCCTGTTTAAATTTTATTCTTAACACTTACATTTTATTAAGACCATGAAATTGTTTTAACAAATCAATTTTATTGATACATATTAATAAAGCATACAATTCATCCAAAGTGTACAATGAATGGTATTTAAGACCACCAAATTTTAATTGTGTTATAGCTTAATTATGTCTTATGGTTTATGTCTGTTAATATAAGGAACGTGCATTCTTAGCTCTTTTTTACAAATTCATTACTAAAGAGATAGACTAGAGCAGGCCAATGATTGATGCTAAAAGACTCCAATTGCTCTATTCCACTACCTGATAATGAGCCCCTACCCAGAGGGAATCAGCCAAAGTTAAATCTCACAATGACAAACAGAAATGTGCAGTATCGTTATCACTAAGCCAACACCATTAAAGGCCAGTGTTTATTGACACTTCAGGTGACTGGCTGATGCCTCTCCAGGCCAAGCTAATGAGGAGAACCTCTCCATTACCTCTTATCGAGATTTAGCAGCATCCACTGCTACCCAATGTAGGTGGAAATTACTGGGCAAGCATTGACATTAGCCAGCTGCTGCCCTTCAGTCATAATGCATGCACTCATGGAAGATTTGTAGACCCAGAAATCCAGCTGATTGAGGTTTTTGTGTTAGCCTGTTGTTTGCAAAAGCCTGTGCCCTCAGTCTACTGCTTTCCACCATCAAGTGCAGGATGGCTTGTTTTCATAGATATCTCTCCTGCCACTTGTCCTGGGCATGTAAGACAGGAACTCATATTTGAAAGTCTTCTCAACTTTTGGATTTCTTGGACTCACCCAGAAGTTGATGCTTACTGATGGGTGTATTTATTCAACTCCAATCATCCCTAGAGAATCTCCACAAATTTGTCATTTCCATAAAATATCAGCACTATTAATGAATTACATTTTTTTCTTGAAATAACTCACATTTAATTTTTTTATTTCTTCATAAAAGAAACATAATCTTACTATCACTGATGAAAAATAAGATTAACAACACATTAAAATAAACATTAGCTGTTAATTGTTGGTTTCCCAATTAAGCATTCTAACCTTCTTTTATATTAGCAGAAACCTACTTTTTTTCCCCCAGAAAATCACATTTCCCAACCTCTCTTGCAGTTGAATTGACCATGAACATGTTCTGGCCAATAAGATTCAAGGAAAGTTGTTCAGAGGGGATTCTGTGAAAGCTCTTTAAACCGGAGAGAAGCAGCTGACATGTGCCTTTCCATTTCCTTTTCTTCCTGTCCTGAAAGTGGACCCAATGCTAGAGAAAAAGTGGCCTTCTTGAGTCAATGAAGCAGCAAGCAGGAGGTCGAAAGTCATACTCAAAAGTTGGCTAAGCAGAGATACAGAAAGAATAAGGTCTCTAGTTATTTTTGCAAGAAAGAATAAACTCCCAACCTGTTTAAGCTACTTTTAAAGTTCATTTTTTAGTTATGACAGGCAGTTATGACAAATACCATAGGTACTGATTTGGTATTGGCTGGATTAGCTCAAACAATGGGAATTTATTGACTCGTGATTTTGAGCCTACAAGTCTAAAATCAGCATCAGCAAGGCTATGTTTTCTCCCCCAAGTCATTCTGGTGCTGGCTGCCTGTGATCCTTGGATTTCCTTGGCTTGTATCCCTGCCTCGCATCACCTGGCAATGTCCTTACCTTTGACTTCCAGCTTTGGACAATTTTTGGCTTCTGATTCCTCCCTTTGGCTCTTTATAAAGGCCTTCCGTAAAGCAGATTAAGTTCCATTCATTTGGGCCACACCTTAACTAAAAATATCTTCAAGAGATCCCATTTATCATGATGCCCCCAAGACTGACGTTTGATCTAGTTAAAAAACGGCCTTCCACTCCTGGGGCATAAAACTTCCCTAGAGCTCAAACGCCTATCTGCTGTTGCCACCCATAAGTCTCACCCAAAATGTATATCTGGCCTCAAATGATGAGCTAACCATCCCCTCTGTTGGAGCCCCAGTGTCTTTCCCCTTTTGCACATGTTTTTGCATTAAACTAACCAATCTTTAAGTCCCACAGGAAATCTACTAGCCTCCACCTCTGGACCACCATGAAGGCCCAAGCCCAGAGGACCCTCTTGCCCTCTTGTGTGCTCCTCGCCTGCTGGTTGAGCCATGTGAGCTGACAGTGCTTCTTGTCTTCTCTGCTTGGCACCCCTTTCTTTCTGGTACCTGTGAGTAATAAACTATCTTTTTCATGCACTATTGTTTTGATCTCCCATTTTGTCCCATTTGACTTCCACCCAGACTCAAACTTAAAATCTGACGTAACCGATTCACAACAAGTGGATTCACACCAAGAAGAATGTGCATTAAAATTAAAAGCCTATCTAAACAGGGGTACATAATTCAATGTAACACACTTGGGTTTTTGTTTTCAGAAGACAGACCTGACTGAGACATTTACCCACATTCTGCTTAACGTTGTTTCAGTTTCCACCATGGGTATAAGCATCAGACTTTGATAAATACTCTGCTAATTGACTGCACTGTGTGTAAAAAATTTTGTCCTGAGGATGGAGTTGAATTTTTATTTTTCACTGTCTCCCACATGCCAGTGCTGAGTTTTGGAGTGGCACAGTGGTATCTCTTCCATCTGACATGTATTGCAGGTGGGAGGCCCTATATTCTTTTTACCATCAAAGGAGATTTAAATTATTATGGGAGAAATCTAAGTTTGTTCAAATATAAATACTCACAGCATGGAAGGACCAGTCCTTAGCCAGTCCCTAGCCGGCCCTGTGTCCTTTAGGCTGCTTTTCTGCTTGGGAATTGACACATGGGTCACGTTATAGGTTGTTCTAGGCCACAGCTGCAGCTATGGTTTCGCTATGAGCTTGGAGGAAAGTGATGTCTTACTTCCAGAACAGGAAGTGCGGAAGCAATAAGACACAAGAGGAATGATTTCCGTGGTCAAAGGTTAAGGCTTTATGTGAGCTTACTATCGTTATCTTATTTTACTATCCCAAACAGTGACCAGCTGAGCATGGAAAGGTCTTGCCTAATGATCTATCATGAAAATTCTTTGAAAGACACTTGTTATGGATTGAACTTTGCCCCCCAAAACTGCATGTTCAAGTCTTAAACCCCCAGTCCCATGAATGTGGCCTTATTTGGAAATAGGATCTCAGGCGATGTCATTAGTAAAGGGTAGATCCTAATCCAGTGAGACGAGTGTCTTCATAAGCAGAGAAAATATGGACACAGTCATTAACAGAGAGACAGAGAGACCGAGGCAGAGGCTGAGTGATGCCGACACAGACCAGGAGTGCCATGGACCCAGCCACCCACCAGCAGCCAGGGGAAGCAGGGGGAGGGAGCAGGACCCAGCTCACACCTTGGTTTCAGACTTCTAGGCTCTAAGAACTGAGAAAGTAAGTTTCTGTTGTTTAAGCCAACTAAAATAATGGTCAAAATAACAGCTATCATTTATTAAACTAAGAGTCTACTCTTATATTTACTCTTCAAGCAACCTCATGAGGTAACTGCTCTCATTCTTACTAATATTTTTGTTATTATGTTGTTATTACTACCATTATTATTATTATTATCAACTCTGTCAATTTTACATTTGAGGAAATCGAGTCTTAGAGAAAGCAAACCCCTTGCCTAAGATCACACAGCGAATAGCAGGAACTAGAAATAAAGTGTTTGATTATGTGAACTTAAAGACAGAGCTTTTAAATATTGCTACGACTGATGGATTTGCATGTGAAAATACACTGATATAGTTGTATTTTGGCTAATTTCTATTAATTACTTATTATTAAATTATTATTAAATATTAATGCATATTCATATTTTATACTAATTCAATAAAACCTTTAATCAACCCTTAAAAACATGAACTAATTAATTGACTGACTCTGAGCAAGTTATTTATTCATATTTAATTAACACATATGGTCTCAACTATGTGCCAGCCACTGTCCTAAGGTCTCTACAAGTATTTCCCTTTTAGTTCTGATTTCAACTCAATGAGCTAGGTACTCAATTTACACAAGAGGAAACTAAGGCATAGAAAGTCTTGCCAAAAGTCACACAGCTAGTAACAGATTCAATCTGCAAAATGAAAAGTTTGTAGATGGTAACCCCCAAGCTCTTGTCACCTCTGGCATACTATGGAGTGTGAGTTTTAACTTCTGCTTGTATTTATTGGCTAATTGCTTGATTAATCTGATGAAAAATACACTGCCACAGAGCATAATTGAGTGTGCTGGCCCCTTCCCACCATTAACATTTTCCCAACTCATGAAAAGGGAACCCTTTTGCTCTACGTATTTCTGGTATTTCAGCTTACTCTGTGTGATAACATAGATGGTGAGTAAGTTAAAGGGATCACGTGCCCAAAACAGACCTGTCACTAAATGGCTTCTTACTAGACACTAGGGAACACACTCCTGGCTTTCATCCAGGGGACGAGGCACAGTAAAAGGCTGACCCATGCAGAAGTTAGATGGCCTGACTCTGGGTTGACCATGACCTGAACTATAGTCTCACCCTTGATCATTGTGGAATTCAAACACACATTCTGTAGGAAGACCGTCAGTGTCTATGCATGTGGAAGGCATATACCATTGCTGGCAGAGCAGTAGTTTCAATTACTCTCCTAGGACCCTCTGTGTGTACAGAGATTTTTCCACTATATAATACTCAGATGGTAGGATGCCTTCTTGTGGGGCAAACAATTTTGTCAGTTATTACTGATGTCTGCTTGGGATGCTTATAGTTCCAACTCCTGATGAGCATCAATGGCAAGCCCAGTTATTGCCAGAACTCCCTCTGCCCAGGTTATTTCAGCAATACATTATTGTAACAGGTGCTGCTGGTTCTTTGCCTAATTTCCCTTTATTGAACTGGTACCCTCACCTTACAGCTACTGGAGGTGTTTACTGATAATGGCTCACACCTGTGTCTTCTTCCAGCCTTGGCTGATTGGGATGCCTTGCCCAGATACCTGGGAGATTATACCCCTTTCCTGGGGGTGGTCCAGTGTCAATGACTAATGCAAGTGGACAACAGTCCAGCCTCTTTTCCCGCTGGTGGAATTAAAGTTCAATTCATCTTCCAGAGCTCTCTGCAGAATCAGAACAGTGTGAGACTTCTCTTAAAGCTCCCTTGTCTGTTCTGCTTCCCTCACTTCCTTAGTGGTTTCTCTTGAAGGCAAGAGGGCTAAGGCCAAGTTCATAGGATTCTTGTCTTTAACTGCTGAGCCCCCTAGCTCAAGTGGCTCGTATGCTCATCCAAAACGGCGCTCTTTGATGGAACCGCCTTCATTTTTATCTTTCCCCTCAGATCTTGTTCAAACAACAGAACCTCTTTCCATTGAGCATAACTAGCCAGCACTGCAGCTCCTGCAGGGGAGGGAGAGAAGGGAGCATGATCCCAAAGGAGAGAATACTGTGCATATCGTGGAGATACCAACGACCAGTGTTGATGATATTTAACTTAATCAGAGAGTGCTTCAGAAAATAATCCACAATATTTCAGCTCCATACAATAAATAGGTTTGAATTGGGAATTGCTTGCGATATTTGAGAAGAAAGGTCAGATTGAAAAAAGATTGATTTCTGTGATTGCAAATACATTTTGCAAGATACTTCTGAGCATGATAATCATAATTTTTAAAGAACCAAGAAACACATGGTACAGAGGGAAGTGACATAACGATCTGAATATCTGGAGGTTTGGATAAAAAATTTTAAACTTTCAAATCAAATGTTTTGCTATTATTTGGACATAAAATTTGTTTCCTATCATATGTCAGCTTCACTCTGGAGGAGATAACATTTTATTTTATGGATGAGGCAGAGAGATCATGAGTAGTTAGTCTGTTGTAAGTGAAAACATATCAAATAAATAGAGGCCCATGGAAGGTATTTCCTATGTGTATCTAAAGAAAGTAAATTTCACCTCCAAAAATCAAGGATTTAATGTGATGATATTTCAAAATTCTCTTTTAAAAAAATGAAAAACAATTTGCCTCTATGTGACTTTGAAATTAAGATCAGAGAAATTCTGAGGGCATGGCTATCTCTTCTAGAGATTGGTAAGTTAGAAAGCAAAACTTATCACAAACACATTTAGTTCTAGTCCTTTTCAATACTTGAGTAGTGGTAGTTTGTTTGGGAGGTGACCCCAGGAAGCACAAGGAACGGAGTGGAGACAGTGAAGCAGGGATGGGAGAAAAACCAATTGAGTACCATCAGTGAGCAAGTTCCTCTATTGGGAACTGGGCTCATGCTCTTTGGGGACCCTCAGGGAGGGGGCTTTGTAGAATGTATTTAGAATTGTCTCACTGATGGGGAAAGAAAGCTGAGCTGTTTTTCCAGTGGTTGGGAATTTCCCAGGGACAAGGAATCCCCTCTACTTGTGGACATCCCTGCTATAGGTAGAACAAGCTCCTATAGATCTAGGAAGAAACTTCATGTATAGAAGCAGAGAAATGTAAGAACTTGCATTATGCAAGGAATTATCCACTGCAGCCTCAGATCCACTTAGAGCTAGGCAGAGAGGATATGGGGGTGTAAATAGCAACTGCTCCAAATACTTACATGTACTAGGTATTTGTAAGTGGCTTCCATCTTCAAAACCATCTCATTGTCTAGAATGGCTAATCCAGCTATCATATCTATTATGCAGGAAGCAAGATGCAAAAAGGAGCCCCTTCCGAAGAGTCCACTCTGTTTAATTAGCCTTTCTATAAAAGTATCACATGACATCTCATTTGCCAGATCTTAGTCAAATGACCAAATCCTGCTTCCCCAAGAGAGGCTGGGAAATAGAATCTTTTAGTTGGGCAAATTGCTGTTCCATATAAACTTATGGTTTTGTTATTAAGAAAAGGAGGGTGAGTAGAAATTTGGGAGCAGGTAGTCAGTCTCTGCTATAACATGAAAGGCATATTAGAGGCAGAATTTTTATTTCCTCTTTATCTTTCAGTTCTGCATCCCACCTACAAGATTTCCTTGAAGGCAGGGACTGGGTAAGGTTTTCTGTGTTATTCACTGTGACTCATACATTGAGGCTCATTTTTCCCTCACCATAGTCCAGCCTATTATATCCCTTTTGGCTTGTCAAGTATGGAAATCAGTATCATTACCCTTTAATTAAAGGGGGAAATGAAGTGTCCCAATAGCTAATCATAACAAGAAGTCAGGAAATCTCAAACCTCAATTTCTTTATCAGAGAAGCAGGTGGCCCCAAAGCTTGTGATTGTGTGTTATTTGACATATTTAATTATTCAAAACAGTAGATATGCATACCAAACAGTAGATATGAACCCATTTACAAAAGAGTTTCTTCTTCATTCCCCACCCTACATTCTCCCACACACAAACCTACAAAACTGTTCACTGGCATTAACCACATCTGATGATGTAAAACAGACTGTAATGTGGGTCGAGAAATATATCTTTACTAGCTATGGACATGGATTCAAAAACTCCATTTTCTTGATTACTGACAAGTAAGCACTGACAAGCCATTTAACATCTCCAAGCCTTCGTTTCTTCATTTTTAAAATGAGCTTCATCATATTATAAGCGATACTGAAAGAATGAAATACAAAGTTCCTGCATAGAGGAGACGACAATGGGCAACAGCCATCCCAGGGAATGGAGAGGGCCTGCAGCTGCAGGCAGGATAATCCCATCCACCGTATCCACGGGATATAAGCCCTCTCTCACTTGGAGGTGGAGTGGACATCACCATCCCAGTCCCCTAAGGATTGGGGGAGGAGCTGTGGACTAGAGTGGACTTGGTGGTGTTCTGTTGTAGACATATTGTGATTCAAGCAATGGAAGAAATTGTAGCAGTGAGGTGGAGCCGGTGGCCACTGGACATTTTTGGGGCAGGGAGAGGAGGGGCAGTTGAAATACAGGGGTTTTTTGGGACTTTGGGGGTTGTCCTGAGTGGCGTTGCGGCCATGGATGTAGGCCATTTTCCATCAGAATATACCATGCAGAACTGGGTGGGAGAGAGTGTGGTCTGTGATGTGAACTGTGGTCTATGCTCGGTGGCAAGGCCCCAGGATGTGTATATCCATTGCGGGTGTTGTACCACATGGATGAGGAATGGTTGTGTGGGATGTTGTTGGAGGTGTGGGTGGTGGGGAACATGGGAATCC
>JAQZBX010012867.1:0-40630 GCA_029593785.1 Cabassous unicinctus
AATTTTACCGGGAGGTCCCGGGGATCGAACCCAGGTCCCTCCATATGGCAGACGGACGCCCAACCATTTGAGCCACATCCACCCCTCTCCCTATATTTTTTATGTGGCATTTGTGTCATCTAAGTATCTTTAAAAAAGTGAAATTAAAAGAAGAAGAATAAATGAGAAAAAAATTTAGAGATAATTCTAAGAGATAACAATCCCCAAGTTGCAATGACTTACAAGAGAGGTTTATTTCTCATTTCCTTTACATGCAGGCTATGACTTTCCTATCTTCTCATTCTGGAGACTAAGTAAAGGGGCCACTGATAAATGGAACATGTTCTCATGGCAAATGGAAAGAGAAAAAGCTGGCAGAAACACACAATGCTTCCTGAAGCTTCTGCTTCAACTGGCACTGTTTACTCTTTACTTACCAGGCCAAGTTATATGGCCAGTCTTGATGTTAGCAGGATAGGAAGGCCTTTCAAGTCCCACAGCATTAGACGGGGATGTATAATCCTCTCACAGAGCAAAGAGGAGCTATATTTGAGACCAACATTACAATCTACCATGTCATGGACTAAATGCCATAGTAGAAATACATCATAACTCAGTAATTGGCATATAGTAAGTAAGCCACAGTTATGGCTTCTTTTTCCTTCCCTCTAATGCCTTCAGGTGAATGTTGGAGCTTTGTGACATGGTGCTGACTATGAAGGAGACCACTGATAATTTTTCTTTGCTCTTGTTCCAGAGAAAGCTTAGTTATCACCTTGCATCATTAACCATGTATTAAAAACACTTTGACTATCTAAGAAAGCAAAGAAAAAGTTTCAAACTATTTTTGTAGTTTTTTCACTGACCCTGTCTTACGTAGTTAAGAAGCTTAGCTCATAAGAAGTTACATTCTAAATAGATGGTGATTAAGAGTTTAACTGGTTAGATATCCATGTAAAGGGGAAAATTACCTAGTTACCTAGGAGAATAATTAAGAACATTTTCTTCTTCTTTTTTTCTTTTACCAGAATAAATATAGAAACCTTTAGGATTTGTTGGATATCATTCCTAAGTGTGTAACTAACAAGACGTGTTTATGCAATGGGTATGCAATTATGAAATAAAAAATAAAATTGAATAGCAAGATGAATTTCATATCCTATAAAAGGGTTTGTTTAAAATGTTCTCTGTTATAGTTGCCTTAAATTATTTTTGTTGCTGGGGTTTCAAAGAATGATTCCATAGACAGAGACTCTAATTTTAATTTTACATACTCCATAGTGATTTGGTTTATATCAAAATAAACATCATCTGGTTCTCAAAGTCAATAATATCCTCATACTGAAGTGTAGTTTCAGAAAAAAATATATCAAAGTTGAGGTATAAACAAGGTTTAGGCCTAAAATATATGCATTATGCTTAGTATAAAAAGACTATTTCCCACAATTTACTGTTAGGAAAGAGTTCAATGGAGAAAATAAACCTGTTTGAAAAGTGGGCAAAAATATTCATTCTCCATAAATAACATGGGCTTTGTTAGAAAAATTCAAATATTTATGTTTGACCATTTTGAAACTATTGATTCTATAAGAGAGACTATATGAAGACTGTTAAACAGTAATTTGCCTGCCTATAGGTAATTACTTCTTTTTACTTTGTTTTAATATACCAGTGGTCTTACTCAGGAAGAGTTTGTATTTCTTGAAATGTTGATGACTGTTATTATTATTGCCATTAAATGGACTGCAGATTTTTATTATTTTTTTTTTTAGTGTAGCCTTTTCTTTCAGGCATCAAACTATTTATTGTCACTTCCTGCCAGCATAACTTTTCCATGTGCAGTCCTGTTGCAGCTCATTATTAGTTCATTCATTCAGAAAAAAAAATCAGCAACTCTGTCTATGAGAACATCCATTGGCTTTAGGAAACTTTAGCAACAATAAAAAACTGGAAGTTCCCATTTTTTTCTTTAGTGAAGACTACTTTGACAAGAAATATCTAGAGTCCAGAATTAGGAGAAAATATTTAAACATTTATATACATGAGACTTACTTTGAGAAAAATTAAAATTACTATGAAGACTGCATTATTGCCAGCAGGATTAAAATGGCTACAAGCAGGAAGCAAAGGCATTGCTTGAAGATTGACAGTTCTCTGGGGAAAGTTTAAAACTACTTGGGGATTACCACTTCATCAATTTCTTTGCTTAAGTGTTAAAGTTAAAAGGAAAACTTGATGTCACTATAGGTTTTGTGATTTTTGTTTAAAGAAACATTTTCTATTCCAGTGACATGGAAAATTATAATTTAAAAATTCATTTTCATAGTTATAAATATATAACAATATCTTCACTTGGGGTCTTACTTGCAAAATTGAATGTTCTAGATTTTGGGTAATTGCACAGGCATATAGGCATAAAAATTTACAAAAAGTGAAAACATGGCTGTTTCCCTATTATTAGATTTTTATTTGTATAGAACATAATGTCTTCAATATTTCATTTTGTATTTTCATCTTGGTAATCCAACTTTTTAAAATAATAGGAAGTGATTCAAAAATCATGCTAAATTGCCTTTATTTTGTTGTTGTTCAATGTGTTACATGTTCATTCGAGCCATAATCCTAATCACCAATGGATAATTATTAATACTTCATGTCAGACATTGCACAACTGCGTGTGCTTACATGTAAATAATACAATGAAAAACAGGCAGAAAAATGTTTTTTTAAATCATTTAAGTGGGAACATAAGTCATTTTTGTTTTTTATTTGAATAACATGGTAGTTAAGAGCACGTACTGCAGAATCCAACTGCCTGGATTTAAATCCTTGCTTTACTATTGACTGGGTGTGCGGCTTTGGGCAAGTTACTTAAGGGCTCTAAATTTTGCTTTTCCTTCCCTCCAGAACAGGGATAACTCTATTATTATCATAGGCTGTTGAGAGGATTAAACATGATAAACCAGACAAAGTACTTGCTTCGGTGCCTGGCACATTGTTAGAGTTCAATAAATTTTACTAATAATTTATCAGTAGTAAAAAAATTTGCCTTGTCACTAATTCATTGTGTTATCTTGGGTCAGTCATTTAACTTTTAGGCCCTCATTTCTTCATCTGGAAAATATGAGGGAGATTTGAACTCCATGATCTCTGTGTCTCTTTAAGCTGTAACAAGTACTAATTCTCTTTTACAGTATACCCAAGCAAATGACACCCCGTTTCCTAAGGCTTGGTTTAACTATATTGGATATTCTTCCTGTAGATACCATTCAAGTATACCATTTCCTTTACTTAAAAATGTAATTGGCTCCCATTAATTAATTTTTATAAAGAGCTTTGAAGATGAAAAGTGGCATATAAGTGGTGATTATTATCCTCAAGCATGAGGAGTGCAAGTTCAACATTGCTATAATATACAGTTAGAATTTGAAGATAAGATTAAATTTTGATTTTTAACACCAAAGAAGAGCATGAATCCCTTTTCTGAAAGAAAACATTTCATACAATTTCACATATATAAAAATTTTTAAATAAAAAAAAATGCTTTTACAATGATAAAAATGCTATATATGATATTTTCAATTCAGAAATTTCTGAAAGAATGGTAAGTATAATTGTTACTGAACTATAGGAGACATTGCTTTTGATAGCTTTTAAATGAATTGCCTGCTATTTATGATGTACACATTGGTGATTATGACTAAAACCTTTTGGCTAATCTAGGATGTCAAGATTTCTATATACTCCATTTCCAGAGATAATCTAATTCAGTGTCTCTGAATCTGTGGAACAATAGACTATGCGAGCATGTAGTGCCATCCTGTTACATGACATAAGATGGTTATGATCTGTAAGCACACACTACATTTTGACACTATAATTAATTAAGTAAATGTTTATGATAGATTTGCTTTTACTTGAGCATTTTATTAATTCTATATACTCTGAATTTTTAGAAACCTGCTAAAGCATATTTCTAAATATAAACTATGCCCTGGATGATAAAATACTATCTTTTGTAAGTCCTAGCATTTAGTCTTGGGAGAATAGAGAGAAGGCAAGGGAAAAGAATATCCATTGAGAGTCCTCTACCAAATGACCCCATACTACATATATGTAATGTAGTCTCACATACCAAGAGAGATAGGTAACATAATATAAATTTCCTTATATGTTAGATGACCTCTGTCTTAAGAAGAATGCCTTGTATTCATTTTAGTGTGGCATGATTTAAATACATATACATTTATATAATCCAGAATACATTTTAATTAAAATTATTATATCTAAAATGTATCATATATTCACTTTTTAAAAAATGGTAAATATTTCGTGGCACGTTCGTGTGTATAATTTTCCATATCAGTACTTAAAAAGAAAGAGATGTAGTTATATATTGTAGATACACATTTTCTGATATTTTTCTACTAATTCTAATCATTATTCATGGCTCTATATAGAAAAATATTCATATATTAATCCAAGTGTTTCTTAATCTTAAATGTTTAGAAAAATATATTGGTAAAAGAATTATCATCTTACAATGAAAACACACTCAAAATGAGGTTACGATTTGTGTAAATATTTTACCATTTTGTAGGGGCAAACATAATTTCTCGTACCACATATTTTTCTTTCACAGTAATCCAATGTTTGTGTATTTAACAGAGTAAAGCAGAGAGATTTTGTGTCTCATAAACTTCTTAGGCGAATCTCTGGGCATCATGAGTTGCCTGTTGATTTTCAGTCCCCAAATGGTTCATTTATTTAAAGATAAAAAAAAAAATGTTATAACTTGCTGATGTTTTGCCTTCCATATCACTACTCTTTCTTAAACATTAGAATATAATGTTCAAGAATATTTGTAGTAAGCATGTCTCTGAAGATATTTCCCCAAGGCAATATTTGGTTTCAATTCATGGTGATGATTTTGATGAAAAACCTTGATAGTATAGATTGAATTTTTACAGGTCAATCAACAAGTCATTCATAGATGATAGCATTTGTTTTCTCAAAGCCTTTGCATGTCTGTGAGAAAAGTCAATGAAAATAAGGATATGAAAACAAGTTAATGAAACTAGGTGTATATTATCATTGTATGAATACATAATATATTTCAAGTTTTTTTCCCTATGTAAGAGGAGATTTGGGGTAAAAAGAGAGAGTTGTTTCTGAAATTGTTGAATCTTTTGTCAAGATTCATTTGATCAAACATTTATAACTTACATATAGTAATATTGTTCTTTAGAGTTGAGACAAGCGTGGGGAGCAAATGCGTATGGTGGGAGGATACTTTAATCGCTAGTTAATAAGTGAAAATTCTGTGAGCCAGCTGTCTGTGAGATGCAGTTTTATTGACGGCTCAAATCTCACTGAGATCTCTTACAAAAAACCGAGATCTCTGCCCTTGATTTTGAACATTTAGACAGTAGCCAGTTGTTTCAGATACCTATCTCTCCTTGGCTCAGTCTCTTCATGTTCACCTTACGCCAAAATTCTTGGAAAAGTGGCATAATGGAGGAGAGGATAGTTAAGAACATATTGGCTCAGCATATTATAGAACTTTAAACATTTTTGCATATCCATCTACCCTATGCATCCATCTGTCTACAATCTCTCTCTCTAATCCATCTATCTATCTGTCAATCACACTTCAAAAGCTCATCTTTTAATTCAGCTTCAAGTTGGAATGATTCTGCCTCCTGTTGAAAGATAGTGTTACAGGACTTGTTGTAGTTACCACTTTCCACATCACTGTACACAGCAAATGAACAGCCATGATGTATTATAACAAGCTCAATTGCATTGAATATTGTGTTTTTTTCCTATTTGATCCTGATTTGGCTCACCAATCATCTCTCTCCCTCTGCCGCATTTTTGAAATGGCTTCCAAAATAGGACATTTATATTTACACGTGGAATTGCCGTAATTCTGAAGCACTTAACTTATCTAGATCTTGTTTTGGTAACATTTTAAAAAGCATTGAACTAGCTGACATTGGTGTGCCCTAAATGTTCATTAAGGCACGTTTTCTCAGACCCTGAATAGTAACTGCAATTGCACAGTAGATGTTTTCCTAAGAAGGATTCAAAGTTGATGATACAAAATACTCGTGAATGTGTTTTCCTTAATGTACTGCATACTTGGAAATAAAACAATAAACATTTCTAGGAAATAAATTAAATTGTAATGAAGTTAAATTCTTTAGTTTATCAAATATTTCTTTGATTTCTCAGAAACTAGTGATTTATTAGCTAGAAATAAGCGATATTTATTGTAATCATTTTTGCTATGATGATATTTTATCTTTAAAAGAGGAATAACATCCCCATGAAAATTTTCCTAAATTTTGTTTCCGTCAGAGTAAACGTTAGTATTCATTTGATGCATGATATATTGATATAAAAAACAGATAATGCCACCATATTTTTTTCTTATGTAAAATGTACTTTTCCTCCCTTAAGTTGCACTGACTAAACAATTATAAGGCATGTTTTTAAGAATGAAATTTGTAAAATATTTTTTAGAAAAACATATCAGAGTTGCTGACTTCAGTTTTTGCTGATGCCTCAGTTTCTCACCGCCTGTGCTACTGATTCAGAGACACAAGTTTTTTTTACATACTAGCATATATTGCTTTTAGAGAATGCTTTATAATAAAATCCAAGAGTTCTGCTTTGACACAAAACAAGGCTGGTATTATAGGATGAAAACTACTTTCCTTTTAAAATTAACGATGCATTATCACTTTTTGAAGTTGGTCCTCAGCTTGCAACACATTTTAAAAATTATATTTAATAGCATGATTTATTTTGTACAATTTAATGAAGAAGGTGATTCAAACAAGGCTGTTTGAAATAATGTTTTCTGAGAAGTAAATGCAAACTATTACTTTGTAAATGCCATGTTTGTTTTTAAAAGCTTTAAACTTTATTTGAAAATATTTTATTTTTATAGCTTTATGAGTTCAAACACATATATCACACAGTTAAAAACTAGTTGAAATTATTTTGCAAACAAGTGTATATTTTCAATATCAATTTTAAATAAACTTACTGAACTAGGACACTATGTAATTGAGGCTAGAAAACTTTTAAAATATCAAATTAGATAGAAATTCTTTATATCTCAGAGCTCCTCATTTAAAAAAAAAATCTTTGCCAATTTGCAATGAATGATTCATTTCTTTACCCATTTATTCCAGTGACTCTGAGCTGCCACCCAGAATACTTGGCAGGAGGACATGAAGATAGAAACTTGCAGGTCCTGGGAATTTGCTTTTCTTCTCATAGGCATGTACCTTCATGGAATTTATAGCATCTCCAGGAATACAGGCCTCACGGGAATCCAGGACCTTTAGTATTGTGAGCATGCTATAGTGTGTAAAGGAAATTTATACTAAGACAAATGCCAAAAACAAAACAAACCAGAATAATCTGTTTCTCCCTACTATGTTGCATATTTTTTTCAAAAAAGGAACATTAAACTGTTTATTTTACCTCCCAAGCATCCAAACCAGACTAGTTATCTATCATTTAAAGAAACATCCTTATGTGGCCATCAATGTACAAGTCATTTTTAAAAGTACATTTGACATCCCTGTTAAAGTACTTCCCAAATATTGAAAATATGTCAATAATCTTTGTGTCTGCCTAAGTATTTGGATGAGAAACACATTTATTCACACGCTGTTAAACAGTTGGTTTATGTGCCTAAAGCATGTTGGATTGTATTATTGTGAAAAAAGTGCCTAGAGTATACTTTTCTTCAAAAATCCAAATTTTTAATAATTTACATGATTGGTACAGTTGTTGAATATATACTGCCTAGTTTGAATATATTAGTTGTTAGTAGTTGAATATATAGGGCCTATTTTGAATTTAGTGACACATACCGTTAATTGTATGGAATGCTTGGATTGTGATGGAATGTCAGGATGGAATGATGTTGAAATAAAGGAAACTACTCCAAAGAGTAGTAAGAAAGATTTAGAATGTTATGAATTGTTTTCTGGCTTTGAAGTGTGTCACCTTTAATACATGTGTTTGTTTTACATTGTTTTTTGGGTGTATTATACTTTGACTTAATGGTTACTGCCAAATCTCTCTCTCTTTTTTTCTGCAGTGATTCAGCTGTAATTAGAAACTTGTTTTCCTTTTTTCCCTACTACACTTTTCCCCTTTCTGCACAACTTTGCTTTATTCTTTAACCCCCATTCCCAAATCCAAATGACGTTTCAAGACTTAAACTTCAAAGCAACTTAAAAAAATATGTCCAGTTACTCACTTGAAAGAAAGGGTAACTCTCTCCTATACAGTATATTATTCTGTCTTCAAAATAAGACACTGTAGCAATTTAATTCTATTTCTAAAATGTGGGTGGAAAATTGATTTAAAGAATACTTAAAATTAATGGTGCATTAAAACTTCTCTTTATTCTAGTTTATCTAGACTGGTTTAAGATCCCTTCGCACTTGGGTGTGAAGATCAAAGTTTAAAACCAAGCCCTAAAGTTTTTGGACTTAATTCAGAAATCTAACAAAGTTTCTAAGTTGTTAGAAGGATACTCTTTAAGAATGAATGATAATTATATAGGGTAAAATATGGAATAATATGGGTAAACTCCTGGAGAGCACAGTCCGTGACTACATTTTATTGCCCAACTGCCCAGCCCAGTGTTAGGCTTGAAGGAGCCGTTAGTATGCGTTCTTGGAGTTGCACTGAAATGGAGGCTGAGGATCTGAAGAAGCCAAAGAATGGGAATATGTCTCAATAACTAAAACGAAATTCTCAAATCTCAAGACTTGTCTTCCTTATATTAGGGAAACTTAAGAGAACCTAAATTTTGAATCTTATTTGCTATTCCTTTTCCAGGAAAAATGTGATTTTTATTCATTAATCCTCAAGGGATTGATTATCATTAGCAGTTAATAAGAAAAGGTAATGCTTACATTTGACAACAGTAAACTGCGAGGATATTTAGTATGAATCTGAGTGTTTTATTTTTTATCTACCTCCTCCCATCAGTAGTTTTCTTTTCTTTTCTTTTAAAATTTAATATGAGATGGAACATCTACTGAAACAAAGCTTTCTACAAGCCTTTTAAACTTTAAAATCCTGTTTGATAATGGCATCTCTTTACTGGTTTGGAATCCACCACCTATTACCTTCAAAAACAGAACAAAGAAATATATTATGTTTTTGTAAATAATCCTTTATGATTTAATGTTTTCTAGTATCAAGTCTATAATACATGTTAATGACTATGTTATAAGGTAAATTACTTAAATTCATATTTTTGTCTCTATAATGATGTGCTTTTTTAATGTCTAGCAAAATGCCTTTTTCATTGTAAGAATTTAGTAAATTTGTTGTGGTAAGATGAATGCAATTACTTTGTACAAGAAAATTAGGTACACAATAACTACTCACCTATAAAGCCTGAAAGTAGACATTTCATATAAGCTATTACTGCAGGTGTTTTAAAAAATACATATATTTTAAAATCAGTGAATCATTATTGAAGTCTCTAAAATAAACTAAGGAAATCCAGCTGGCTTGTAGATGCTTTTACTCTGTTAAAGTTGCCTCTTCAAGTGTATATGTGTATATATAAACATACACGAATACATATATATGCATATATATGTATACACATGTAAGCACATTTTATATATACATATAGACACATAAACTACATATATGTGTATATATATTTAGATACAAGCACACCCATATACATATGAGGTAAATCATATTTCTGCTCACATTCTGGTTCCATGAATGGTTGGTTTTCTTCATTTCTGATTGATCTCCAATTGGCAGTGTCTCCCAGTACTTGAGTGCTAAGTTTTTCTGCCCCATAGTCTCTTTGTCAAATAGTTAATGATCTGAAAAACAAAAAACTAAATCTACAGGAAGATATCTGTGAATTCTTTTGTGGTGTGAAAAATCACATCCTAATTTATCTGTTTGTCAGGTTATCCAACTTTCTTAAAGACTGTCTGGTGGTGTTATTTTGGAACATAAAAATAATGAAAGTCAATGATTCAGGTACTTCTGGTCTTTGAAAAATCTTAAATTTTACAAGATTTCAAAACACATTTGATGAAGTAAGAAATATATAACTAATCACAAAATGGTATCCTTAGGGCCATATATATCAAGGCCAGTGAAGTAATTCAAAGCTAAGAACTGTTTAATCATGCAGTAATTTATAACGATTCTTATAATTCATAATCATTTGTTATGAAGGTATAGACAAATGGGGAAAATTGGTATTATTTGATGCTTTTCTTTCTCCGTTTCTCCTACACATTTTAAAATATAAATATGCTTCAATTTAAAATATTGTGTAGGTAAACAATAAATATATACATTCAATGTGATTTATTCCACCAATAAGTTCCAGGGGATAAAAATTACTGGTCAGGCTTACAAAGCTTTTATTAAGACCAATGGTTAGAGTCCTTGTGGCTTAGAAATACCTCACCTGGTTTCTATGGTTTCTATGGAAACTATCTAGAAGTCAATGAAAGTTAAGTTATGGAATAATTTTAGAGCTATTTAATATTTGGATCTACCTCCTCAATAATGAAAATAGCAACCTTAGCTTTTCAGGTAAAAATAAACATTTTTCCAAAATGCTGCATTTTTCAATACATTGAAACACACACACACACACACACACACATCCACACACACATATGCATTAAACAACTAATTACAACATCTTTGAAGAAAAGGGACTGCCTCTTATTTTATTGCACAAACACAGATAATGTTGTTTATGGGCTGTGTAAACCTGGAACCTAAAGTACACTGGCTAGACATCATAGTAAAATTTGGTGGAAAATGCAGAAGTTTGTTAAAACTCTAAATTATTGATCTTTGAATAAAAGTATTACATAAATTTTATGGATATGTTTTTATATTTATTTTTAATCACTAAGATGAATAATTTTAATATTTTAAATATGCATCTAAATCACAATGTAATTATCAGTTATTTAAAGAAGTTTTTGCTTTTGGATACTATATTTGTTTCGAATTTTGGAAATACTTTAATCAACATTTTTTCTTAGCTTTTTTTTTGAGTCTACTTTGTTAAACTCATACTTTACTAGATGAAATATATTCTAAATGGAAAGATATAAGTTTCTGATTGGAGAAGCTCACATTCAGCAGTATACTAATTCTTGATCAGTTTCAGGAAACCAGAGTTATGTGAGAAACACCAGTTAAATAGCATTATAAATGATATTTTCAAGTAAATTTTCATAAATTGTATAGAGAATATTGGTAGTTTTTAATTGTGATACCTGTCCCCAGTGGCAAACAGACTTTTATAATTTTTTTTTGTCATGTTTAAATATCCAATTGAAGTTACTAATTTCATTAATCTGTATTTGGCCAAAGTATTTTGGGGTAGGAGTGGAGAGGACTTATTGTAGACTTTAGTTCTTTGTTCTGAAAGAATAAAAATAAGTCTTAAGCTAATATCTAATTAAACATCTTGTTACATTTGAGTAAAAATATGCCTATTTAGGTAGATATTTTGATGCACAGAAGATACCTGGTTTGAAGGTCATGTGGAGGTGTAAGTGTTAAGTTTTTTTACTAGAGCTTCCATTAAAGACTTGAAGATATATTTAAAAATAAGACTGTTTCTTAATTTCTAAGGACATTTGCTTTTATAACTCTGGTCCTTGGAACTTTTCTGGGAAAACTAAGGGATATCCAGTTTTTAGTTTAAAAAGTCTTATAGTATTTTAAAAATGTGAATTTAGCCAAAGCATGTTTAAACTGGTATCTTGGAAGTTAGCGTATAATTTGAAAGCAAATGCTCTTACTAAACATCCAAGTGTATTTCTTAAAATGGCACAAAAATACTTTAAGTTGGAAATTTAATATATTTAATTTAATGCTGAACCATTATTTGAGTGATGAGTGGTTTTCTCCTTTTTTCAAATGCTTTCATTTATTCATAGACTTTATAAGCAAGTGTTTGCATTTCAGGTATGATCTCAGAAATTTGCTTTCCTATTTGTGAAATTTATCAAGGATGTCTATGGGGATCTGAAAAATAGGATTTGCTTGGAGATAATCCTCCATAATCCCAATACAGAAATCAAGGGGGGGAATGGTCACAGCAATAAATTATTCTTTCATTCATTCTTGTTACCTTGATTCCACCAAATTTTCTCAAATCCCCTGATTAAGGTCACTGCCCCCCACCCACATTCAAAAAATATCTTTTAACTGAAAGTACAGGGGAAAATATCAAGTAGGAAAGTTGGACCAGCACTTCTGATTTGGTTTTAGAATTGTAAAACCTTTTTTTCTTTTTAAGCCGTTAAATGGTAGGATTGTAAATACAGCATGAACCAACAGCTGACAATTTCCTGCCATAAATTGTACAAGAGGGTTAAAAGGTTTAGAATATCGCACAATATTCTACCTTACAATCTTTAGTAATAAGATTGATAATGTTTTATTTTCCTCTTTTCTGTGTATAATAAATTTAGTGTTTTCAAAAGTGAATATTTATTTTAAGATAAAATAAAGATTGTTTTTACTAGTTACAGTGTGCATGCCCTTCTGTGAAGAATAGAACAGTTAACTAGTATTAGTGTAGCTAGTTTTAATTCAAAAGTGTTTATCAAGTTTTTTTTAATGTTGATGTATTGCATATGGAGTATGGTATTAAGTAGTCTTCCTTTAGTACTCAACAGAGTTGCAGAAACAAAGACAGTGTTGCTAGAAAACTCAGAGCTTGATTAGAATGCACTGGCTTTAAGGGCAATAACACCAATCCACACGTTTTAAGGATTAAAACTGAACCTGTTGTTTGTGTTTAGTATATCGGCAATTACAAAGCCTTCCCATTTTACAGTTGCTGCAGATTAGATCAGTAAGTTACCATTGCTCTGTGGTCTATTATAAACACCTTGTTTTTGTTTTTTTGTGAACATAGAGACACTTGTGAGGGTACGGGTTTATTGTCTTATAACTTTGTTTCCTAGGCAGTTTTATCATGATGAACCGGTATTTAAAGTGTAGGATACTCATGCATGTCACTGAATATGAGACTCTCTATTTAATGTGTTTTTACATTATAGATAGAATCTTTAGACGTTTTAAAGTTAAATCCTGGATTAAATTAGGTTTTCTTTCGTCGTGCCTAATGTATTTATTTTATCTCCTGAAAAGAAATATGTTTTCAAATTTTGTAGAATTTCTCAAATTCAAAAAACAAGCAGCAAAATTTTAATTTCATGAAAATGTATTATTTCTTAGCATCACACATTCATGGATAAGAATATTTTGATGTGTGTGTTACCAGTGCTATGACTTGCTTAAAAGGCAGTTATCATTTAATAATATGTAATTTTATTGCTAACAATAAAAAAGTGACTATGCATTGTGATGATGTTTGTTTCTGATCCAATATACAAAATGAAAGCTTGGCTTATTTATTTGATTAAAATGCAAAAGTCCAAGTGCATTTAGGCTTGTGTTGTGTAGAACAGAACTTATTTTATCAGTCACTTTCATAACCTTTAAAGAGCCTTAAATAGTACATATGAAAAACACATTCATATCAGGTTGCCCTTGGGGATTTTTTCTTTGGTTTAAGAAAATTTTATTAAAAATTGGCATTGCAAATAATATTTTTCATAACTATATGTAGACCTGTTAAAATTTTTATTAAAACTGGAGTTCGGCCTGTTCTTTTTCATCATTCTATCAGATATTAAACTCCTGCAGCAGCTGTAGGAAATAGAGAAAGGGATTTTCAAGGGGATTTGAGTCTCCCTGTCTCTGTGCCTTTAGTGATCATATTATCATAACTATCACACATAACAAAGCTCTAAATCTGTAATTCAGATAAAGTAGTCAGGGCTCTGAAATACAAAAATCCAAACATATGCCGTAACATTTTTTTGCAATGCGGCTCCTTTAACATGGATTTTGTAAACTTGGAGAGGCATTCAAGAGATTTTGTATACGAACACAAACTAAACAACATTGTTAGCAGTATGTTTGACAGATTTAATTAGAGGTATTTTCATACATCCTGGCAATTCCATTAAAAGACCATGCCTGCATACTTCTAGCAAATTTTGATCAAACCTCTAAAGGTTAATAAGAATGACTCAAGAAGCTTGATTCTATGTCTTACTCTTCAGCAGGGTCTGAGTCTTTCTCAGGAGGGCAACATTCCTTAAATGCAGTGCTAAAAATGGTAAGTGACCACATAATTATATTTTTGCATTAAGGAAGTTAAAAATCAGAGTAGTATAATTTTGAATTTGAATCTGAATCTAAATGAAAATTACGCAGAAAAGAGTTACACGAGTGTTTCTTTACATTTCTGGAACAACTTTATGACTTAATGTCTACATAAAAAGAATATTTGCCTTGTGAAAAGTTAGCAAACTCGCATCAGCATTTCCAACCAGTTTGTAAATGAGCAGCCGTATGTATATATTTATTGTAACAGTGCCTTCTGCTGGTCACACCTTATTTATGATGTAAGTGAATATACGGTATAGCAATGAAAACTTGCATTTATCCAAAATTATTCTGGGGTATGTTGTTGCATTGGTAAAAGTATTTCTGTGAATCAAAAGTTATATGCTTAGAAAAGTAGTCCATTAGAGATAATGCACTGTATTTCCGGTATACTTGAGCAGTAATTGGACATTGTAAAAAGTTTCTCCTGGTGAGAAAAGAACTTCCTGAATAATACCATTTGAAAGGTGGGAAATTTCTACCTCTTTATTTTAACAGTCTTTCTGATTTTGAATTTAACCTTGGACTTGCATTTTTCTTTTTAGCTTTTCAGTCACACTAATTAAAGCTGGCAGCATTCCTACATACTGCCAACATATCTATAAAATTTATGAAACCTGAAAGTTATTTGGAAATAGAGAAATACAGAAGAATTTGAAATGTAACAACTGAATTGATTATAAAATTAATGTATTTATTTTATCTTAATTTGACAATATTTAGTGATAGTTACATACGGTTATTTAAATATGAAAGCATAACAAAGATGGTTTGACTATAGAATTTGTTTTGTAAAAGAATAAAAAATAAAAAGCGGAAGCATGTAGAATCATGAAAAGTTGTATTTTTCAGCAAAATAATTGTACCTAGTATGACATTAAGTATTTAATTCATCCTTAGTATTCAATAAGGATGCCAATAAAATCCCTCTACAAATGCATATTATTTCAGTTATAATTTTAAATAATATTTAACAAAGAACACACAGAGCTGACTATAGAGTATTCCTTTCTTCAAAAAATGTTCCAATTAGATTTTATAGAGTTATAATTTACACTAAATGAGCTATCTTGATGAAATAATCTTTTTAAGAAATGCTGAACATGGACATTTAACTATCTGCAACGAAATTAAACTAAAACCTATCCTGTGGGAAACATATTTTACTTCAGTTTCTTAAGTCATCAAATCCGGCTTTTATTGCCTAAAGCAACATTTTAAAGAAGCTTTATTATGCACGTATTAAAAATCTGGATATCTGATACAATTCATTTTATTTGATTAGAAAGAATTAATTCAATAGGGGCATTCTGCTTAAGTTAGAAATAATGTAAATCAGAAAAAATCTTCACCAGACCCTATATCACAAGCCATTGTACCTGAATGCTCACTGGTGCTTACCAGACTAAAATCAGAGAACCTTCCTGAGGAATATATACCAACAGGGGCCAGTTGTTTTTAATGTTCAATTAGGGTTGGAATAACCCATATGATCATAACACTCAGTGGAGAAAACATCATATTTTTATTTCTCCAGAACTATTTATTTCAAATAATTGTCTTTTCTAGAAATGAATTGCTGTCATTATAATTATATCGTTACCTGCGTGGAGAAAAGTTGAGGATTAGAAACACAAGGTGCAATATTTTTAGAAAGTATTCCAGTGAAATTTCAATCAATGCTGAAAGGAATATTTTTTATATGGGGAAAAAGGTAGAAAAAGAGTTCTCAAAGATGAATGGACTCTGTTTTAGGTTTATAGACCAACATCTTCATCTTTTCCCCTTCATGTGTGAAGAAATCCCTCTATTTTCTTTATCATGTGACATCCATAAAAGGGTAGAGGTGTATATTGTAAAATTTTGTTTTGTAGAATAAAGTATATATATCATCACAAAAAGTGTCTAGTGCCTATTTATCCATGGGTGGCTATTTCCGTATTATATGTGTACATTTATACTTGCATAGATGCACCCATGAATAATGAACTGTGGAAATGTGTGCACAAGGACATAGAAAGAGACAATACATGACAGTGGGCAGTTAATGCACTTTCATTTTCATTGAGTTAGGGATAATTGCATAATTCATGAATGGCAGAGAAAAGTCACAAGTGTGAATTGCATATGGGCAACTTAATATATGTTTAATGGTGTCCCAACCATGCTAGTTAAAGGATGTGCTTACATTTACATCAATTGTAGTTTGGAATTAGACCATTTAAACACGAATATTGATAGGTATAAAGAATCTGCCAAAAATAATGTAATTATTTTCTAATAAGGCTAGAATTTTATAATCGATGCATTCTGTTTTTGCTTGATTTGCTACAAATGGAGTTTTCATATCTTTGTGTTAACTATGAATATTCATTCATATTTTATTTTATGCAACATATTAATATAAAAATATGTTTTATCATATTTGAAGTTACCTTGTGCCATCACTTAAGCTGCTAAATTCACTGAAGACACAGATCATATTTATGTAATATTTACTATAGACTTTGTAAGTGGTGTGTATTCCATCAAGAATAGTGATCTTTAACTAGAACTCCGGGCTTCCCAATACTTTTCTGAGAAGTATAATGAATATAATAATTCCTACCGTTTTGTTTTTCTTGGTTGGTAGATTTAAACCATAGTACTCAGTAATTAAAGTTTCATTGAAGAGAACTTTCCAGTATTATTTAAATAGTATAGATGAATGAAGTAGCTAGTTATATGTTTCCATGAGAAGAGCAATGGATTTGTATGTTTGAAAGATTTCAAATACAAAGTGCTGTTCTTGACCAATAATAACAGTTTTATTATAGGGAATGGGGGCTTGTATATTTATACACTTCTACGCACAGTATAAGAATACTAAATCTGTATGCCAGTTGACAGACCTAAAACCATTTCTGAAGAGTTATACATTTTTATAATGCTCATAGGAGTTGAATTTAACCTTATGCATTATAATTAAACTCCAATATGCAAGGAGATTTCCATGTCCTGCTCCACTCCCTCATTGTCTGGAAAATTTCATAAACATAAATTTGTTTAGTCATTCACATCAGTGTCCCATGCTCCTACTGCACATAGTGGGTCTCTGCATGCCTGGAATCAATCACAAACATTTGCTTTATAGCTACATTTCAGAACCTGATATCTCAAAGACAAAAATATTCAGTATTTAGACAGAAACCACTGGCTATTAGTTTTCGAAGATCCATGATATTTAATTACCAATTATACTAATATAAAGTATTACAGGAAAATAACATTTTAAACAGAATGAACACAATACTGTGCATTATGTGCCATATAGCACAGAGTTTCTGTCTCTATCATTAAAATGCCTACAATTTGTCACCATGGTAAAGCACGCTTTTCCTCTTCTATCAACTGGAACAGAGTCATTGCCCATTTTCAGGGTTGTTGTTGGGGATTCCGTAGGCAATATCATTACAATCATTCTTGGGCATCAGGCAGATATTTAGCAGTTTGGTTCAGGTTGTCTAGGACAACAAGAATGTTGTTATGCTGCACCTCCAAGCTGCTGGGATGAAATCAGTTGTGACAAAGCAGTGAAGATTAAATTTGTAACAGATACAACACCTTTGAAGTACTAGCTTATGATTTCACAGTGGCATTATAAGTCTTATTGCACTGTTAGCAGTTAGAAAGAATGCTGGTTATTAGCAGTTACATTTTGTAAAATAGTATTTTATTATCTTTAAATAGCCATGGCAGTAGTTTGTATTATCCTAATACAACATTTTTATTGCCGTGTATTACACTTGGTACTTTTTCACACTACTCCTTTTTCCAGGTAAATTCTTTTATCTACAGGATTTTATGTCATCAGCATATACAAATATTTAAATAAAATATAAATATAAACATAGATAAGGCATAAAACATATCCAATATGTTAATTTAATACTATTTTATAGAAGACTGAAGGAAGAAATTGTCTATTTTATTTCTCCCAAATAATAATTTTGATGATCAGTTATCAAAAATGCCAGGCTTCACAGAACAGTATGTATAAGGTGACTTAAAATCTATAATACCATAAAGCTGAACTATTCCCTTCATAATCCTGAAAGTACAGCATTACCAATACATAAGGCAATTATGCTTTGCTACTAAATCTGATCACGGCAAAATTTCCTGTCTTATCATATGTCAGAAGGAGTCTGGTTCCTAAAAATAACGTCTAGAAATCTTGAGGTATGCAATAAACTGTTTCTTGATGGTGGAATGTGATCTCCACAGATGTTTTAATAGGGAAGGTTTGGACATACAAATTTGAATACCAATTTTTTTTTAAAAGTTACTTCGTGATAAATTTGTGCAATACCACTCTGCTTCAATGATTATATAGACTTTAATGGGTTAACTTTGTACGAGGGTCAGGTTTTATATGTTTATATTTTTTTAGCCTTGGTCAGGAGAAGTGGCTTTGCTTGCCCTTGTGCGGTGCCGGAGTGGTAGGGTTTCACTCCGTTTGAAAACCAAGCACATCCCAAGGGGTTACCTTGGTGTAGATTTCTTTCTTTCTGTATTAAATCGCTCATTGTCGCAAAGTGACTAGTGCTGCTGGGCTTTGAAAAGAACTTCTAAGAGGTTAAAAAAAGCTTCTGTATGAAAAGAATTTTTTTTTTACTTCTGCAGACAGAATACAGTTTGCAGCTGTTTGACTTGCGACAGTGATATGGATCTGATTGTATACAGTATAGCAGGAGCCATGGATGCAGCTGGAATAGAGGTTATAAATTTTGAAAGCAATGCAGATTTTTGCCATTAATTGGCTGCTAATAAAAGCAAACTCAATGGCTTCTAACTGTGGGAGCCTGTAGCTCTGTATCTGATATCAGGAATTCATTCACATTACACAGTTTTAGTGATTCAGACCACGACTAATTGAAATATGAGGCATACTGATCAAATTTAGCATTACCAGCATGCACTATGGTTTGGGACTGTATGGCGACAAGGTAGCATTTATTACTTATTCTCCATAACACTGCTTGATTGAAATATCTAGCTATGTTGTCAGTGGAGGCCCAGCTGGGCTTTAGTACAGCTAATTAAGTCATTAAAAGAGAGGTCAAGCAATCTAATTTTTGCACGCTAAAGTACAAAAAAGTCTTTTATTATATTTTTTTAATAAGTTAAGATTTGAATTTTGAAGAAATTTCTTTTTAATAATAAATGCATTTACTGGTTTATTTATTGAAGTCTTAGTTTAAATATATAGAGGTAAAATTATGAACTTGTCAATACACAATTTTCAAAGCAATTTATATGGTTATGTTCTTTAACATTGTGGATGTGATTTTTTTAAGGAGTTGTTCAGTACATTAAATACTGATGTTAAGAGGTGGAGCTTCTGATAATTTTCAACTGATTATTTCAGAAAAGTAGTATCTTTTCGAGAAAATTTTCAAAGATTCACATTATTGACTATATTGTATATTGTGCAAATCAAAGCAAATATATAATATGACATCCCTTGTTTTGGGGGCTTTTGTTTATTTCTTTATCATTTGTCAAATGCCTCTTCAAATCTCTTCTCCTTTCTCTATTTCAGGGAACATAGAGGCTTGTTTGTACCAAATGAGACAGTGGAGTTAGAAACATTAATTTACTTGAGTGGACAAGTCTTAACATTGTTGAAAAAAAATTTAAAGATGTGGTGTTTACTGATATATTACTAAAAACACTTCTTATTTCAAAGTGTAAAAATAGTAGAACTAATAATCCAATATAATATTTTAAAGGATGACTATTTTGCTTTCCCTAATTGTTTTTACATGTATGAATAGTACAATTTTTTAAATAAATCAATTTTATTGATACATATTAATAAAGCATATAATATATCCAAATTGTACAATCAATGGTATTTTGATATAATCACATAGCTGTGTGTTCATCACGTCAATCATTATTAAAGCATTTTCATTATTTCAATAATAATAATAAAAATAAACAAAACCAGACAAACAAACAAACAAGA
Organism: Cabassous unicinctus; assembly: GCA_029593785.1. Lineage (NCBI taxonomy): Eukaryota > Metazoa > Chordata > Mammalia > Cingulata > Chlamyphoridae > Cabassous > Cabassous unicinctus. The sequence continues at coordinate 20,291 of JAQZBX010012867.1, forward strand.
AATTTCCTCACCTCTCAAGCTCTCTGAACAGTAAAGTTTACGTTTTCTCATGATAGGCTCCTAAGGCAGACACTGAACATAATAGATGATCCAGAAATGATTAATCAACAAATGAATGACTATCTAGGATGCAGAGTATCAATTTCCTCAAAAGTCTGGAAAACAATGTGTAGCTTTTGTGTCTTTTCTGCCTCACACATGAACTCCCAGTCATAGTCTCCCAAGATAGATGAGAAGACAGATCATGAAGCTCAAATTTGTCCATTTTATTGCTGTATATGAGTGAATTTAGGAAAATATTTACAGAAGGAAAATTTTTAAATTATATGTTGTATTGAATTAACAATGAAATTGTTTCCTGTTTCCTACTCCTGTTCCTCATTTGTTTATAAATCACTAATAATTAGAATTAGTAGATATGGTTGCTTTTGGTCTTCTTAGAATATTTATTGTATTATTAAGAAAATGCAAAATTCAAGTAAGGAATAAGAAGAGTGATTGGAGAAGCTTTAAAAAGTAGGGGAAAATGATACAAAATAGTTCAAATTACAAGTGCTTTTTTAGTTAGAAATGGTTTGAAATATCAAATGAGGTCTGCTTTAGAAAAATCCTGGAAGAGAACTATAAAGAGAAGTAGGTCTTATTCCAGATTTCATATCTCTTGAGGATCTGCTTTCAGTATGCGATTGACATGGGACAACTGTTACTAATTTTTACACTTTTATTGGAGTAAAGCATGCACAGCTAAGTAAGCTACTGCTATTTTGGCAGGAACATTTTTGTGAAAAATGTTCACTGTCATCAAATATTGTTATGTTAATGGCTTTCCAGAGATGGAGAAACTTTGGATAATTTAAATATAGCTAGTTATTCTATGGCAGTTATTGATTTACAAGCCTTCTGGAAGCAAAACTGTGCATATAATAAATATTAAATTTCCTTTATAAATCCAAGATGCAGCTCTCTTTGCTAATGTATTTAATTCTGTTGGTGAATCATTATTTGTACACAGTGGAGAGCCCGATGCAATAGCATGTAGATTGAATGCTGGAGCTCCTGTTGTGAGATATAGAATATTTGAAGCTATATATTTATAAATCAAGTCATAAAAACAGTCTTTCCAATGTGAACACTATATACTTTCTGTTAAAAGAGATTTTTGTGGCAAACACTCTAAAAACTATTTGTGAGTATTTCATTACTGCTTATTCTCTCCATATCTCATGTCTTCTTTTCTAGAGAAGAGTAAAACTATGCCCTGCTCAGTATCATGCTAACAAATACAGGAGCAGTTTATTCTGGTTCAAAGTTAACATCAGAAATGCATTCTTGGTATGAAAATATATATACTTTTTTGAACTGTTGTGAAGGTAACTTTTTCCATACTAGAATGTTGGTAACAATGAGTAGTACATGAGCCATTGGAGAGACCCATTGAAGATTGATAATTAGACCAAAGAATAGTCATATTCTTTGAAGGATCACGCTCACTGTGCGCAGTTAAAAGGTGTTCCTTGTCAGTACTTCCAGACTGACTCTTTTGTCAGTACACCAAACTACAGCCTGTGTCTTGGGTTGCCACTTACCGTGAATCTGTGGATGAGGTTTCACACTAGCCAAGGACCTAAGGTTACCCATCTTCATAAATGAATACAATGCAGATGAAGTTTTCACCTGTCCCTTAACACATGTTCAAATGCTCTATTGTTAACATTGTTTAAAACTGGGTTCTAATAACAGGTAAATGTTACTCAGAAATTTCTGCCTCTTTCAGAAAAAAATATTGCTTACAGAATAAAAACTTTAAAATGCATGACTTTTGTTAGCTATCTATTTAAAATAAGTACTTCAATTTTTAGGGTTCCAAAAGTTTAGAATTTCTTAGCATGCATTTATTGCAGGGACCATAAATATGTAGTATGACTGAAGACCAACAGTCTGGTCTCAAAAGAATTCTAGTTCAATTTTAAAATCAGAAGTTATGGAAGGTTTTGGGTAAGCCTGAGAATCTCTGGGCACCTCTCCAAAATGAACCTCTAACTCTTTTGAAGTCTACCCATCACTAATATACATAGTACAGTCTAATCCAGCTGTCTGCCCCTTTTCCTGTTTCCCTTTCTCTTTCTTCAATCTGATCTGAGGTACCAATAGCTATGTACTGTGGGGGATGTTTAGTAGAATGAATATTGCATCTTGGCAATATTCCCACATGGAGAATCTACGATTTTGTTTGGGGGAGTCCATGGGGACGGATGCAGGGGGAAAACAGGTAATACTTTAGTCATTTGTCTTTCTGGTTGATATACATTTACACCATAATAATTCCTCTCCAACTTTTAGTTTCAAACTATTTTAGCTATTGAGAATAACAATAATATCTTTGCAAGGTTTGTTTTCTATTTCAACAAAAGATCATACAATTTTAAAGAGCAGTACTGATTCACAGATGGAAGTAAACAAAATATAATTTTAGATAATCTAATTAACACCTTTTAATACCACAGCTTTATATGATATACTATTAGAATTTTTGAGTGGATAAGTCAGTGGAATTTTAATTTTTTACCTTTACAGCTGATAATTTGGTTAGTGACCTTACTATGTTAATATATATTTATTTCAAATTCATGTCTTTAAAATAATTTTCAGCTAGAGAAGGATTTTAGGTAAAGTAAATTCAATTATAACAAAAGTAAAACCTGAGCATAGTTTCTAAGAAATCTTTGTAAAATACACATGGAAAACTTCAGATCGTGGTTAGAAGATATTTGACTGACCAAAATACTTAATGTGCTTTTTGAGAATCTCTCATATCTTGGTCATTTCCACTCTTCATATTTGGATATTAAGTCTTTTGACTCATTCCATTGAACTGATTCTGAATCAGAGATTCTTTAAATATTTCTATGCATTTCTTCCAAAAACAGTAGCAGAGTCCATGTAAAGAATTTTGTGTTGTTATCACAGAACCCCACAGAAGTTAACTAAAAACACAGGGCAAGAGCAGAGAAGCCCATTTTCTCATTGCTCTGACCTGTCTAATAAAGCCTCATTTTATGTAAATAAAAGACTGGTGAGTTGAAGGGAAGAGAGACCATGACTGGAGAAAGGACTAAGTTCAGGTAAAGGACAAATTGGAGTCTTTTTCTTTTTTCTCTATTCACTATGTCCTTCTTCTGGCTTTTGTCTTCCTCCTCATAATCAAAATTGCCAAAGCACTTAGCAAGTCTTACGTACAGATCACCCTAACTTTGCACGCCGGTACAGTGTGAAGAGCTATTGATGGATAAAGGAGCCGCATTTAGAAATGTGGATTCTTTTCTCAGCACTGCTGTATGATATTGGGCAAGTTACTAATCATTTCTAAATATTTTAAAATCTCTAAAATGGAATAGTAATTCCTAATTATCTTTTGGTTTTGTCAGGAGATTAGATGGGAAAATGCCTGTTAAGGAAGTTTGAAGACACAATGGCACTCAAAATTCAACAGAAGTTTCTGGGAAGCCTAAAAGGTTATCCTAAAATTCTTATGGAAGAGGGAGAGAGGGAGGGAGAGAATACACTATGGAAGCAACCACATGAAAAAAAAATTCTTATGGAAGAGAAGAGGACAAAGAATAACCAAATACTTCTTGAAGAATAAGAATAAGGTAGCATTGGTATCATTAGGCTGTAATAATCAAGATGAAAAGTTCTTGAAATAGTGGTAGACAGACCAGAATGGAAAGCCCAGGCATAGACCCCTTCATAAATGGAAATATGGGATTGAATAGAGGCTGCTTCATGGGTCTTTGGGGAAAGGATCTGTTACTCAAAAAATGGCACTAGGACAGTAGTTTGGCAATATTAGAAAAAATCTCCACAAAATTCTATATGAATTAAACATTCTAATGTGAAAAGCAAAAGTTTAAATCTTTTAGATGAAAACATAAATGCAAATATAATAGCATGACAGGAGAGCATTTCTTAAGACCCTCCAAAAAAAGAGAAACAAATCATAAAGAAAAAGGCTGATATATTTGATTATATTAAAATAAAAACATTTCTGTATATCAAAAGCTTCCTTAAGCAATAGAAAAAGATCAAGTAAAACTGGGAGAAAGTATTTACAATGTACAAAAGTGATAAAGAAATCTTACAAATCAAGGAAAACAACCCATATGATCCAATTTTAAAAAGGACATGTACAGGGAATTCACAGAAAATGAAATTGAGATGAAAAAAAGAACAGATGAAAAAATGCTCAGAATCAGGGGTAGATGAGAACAATTATATTTCCCATCTATCGGGTTGGTAGAAATTAAAAATTCTGAAAATATCAAGTTTGGATGAGAAACGTAGAGCAGAGGCTTCATTTAACCACTGCTTGTGTGAATGTAATTTGGTACAATAACTATGGAGGATATTTTGGCATTCTAATAAACTGGAAGGTGCATGTAACCTAAAACACATTTCTAGAAGGGTTAGAAAATGGTGATAGTGATTAGAGGAATAAAAGAAATACTCTGCTCTAGCACTTGTATACATGGCAATATGCAAAGATGTTTATTCCAACACTCTTTGCAGTAGGAAAAAATAGAACATCTTAAATATCCTTCAGTGATCATTAGTGGAATGAAATATGATTTATAATCATAAAAGAGAATAGTATAATTGGTTAAAATAAATGAATTGGAGGAACATGTAATTAATAGGATAAAACAAGAAAACCTAATGGTGAATGAAAATATAGGTTGCAGAATCACACAGAGTATTATATTAATTTATAAGGTTAAAAACATACATATTGTTTGTAGATAAATATAAGCATTAAAAAAATATGGGTGTGAAATACATTAACTTCAGTATGCTGGTTAATTCTATAGAGGGAGGCAAAGAGGGAAATGTGATCTGGGATAGGTTCAAAGAGCTTCAATTCTATTAGTAATATTTTTTTCTCTTAACAAATGCAAATATGGTAAAATGATAAGAATTCTTAAATCTAAGTGGTGGGCTTAGGGAGCTCATCATATTTTCTATATATTTTCTGCTAGATTAAAATATTTAAATTTTCAAGAATTTTTTTAACCACTGTTAGATATTAAGGCTTATTGAAAATTAATTATTAAACTTAAGCGTGTAATCAATAAATTATATTTAAAACTAAGGTAATAATTCTCAAACTTGATCACTTTTATTTTATTTCGCTACATTTTTACTATTATTCATATTCTTGAGATCACATATTGATTTTATTGTGTCTGTGTGTTGGAAGTACTATAAAATGATATACTACCATGCATCTCTTCCCAATTCTGTGTTCAGTGACATAATGGTGGTAGCTTGAAATTGGCCATGGTGGAAGTATTCATATCACAGAGATGGGCAAATATTATATATTAGGGCTTTATTTAATGTTTTGTTGAGTGTCTTGAGTTACGCTTAAGAAAGTGATGGAGAAAATGTTAATAGTGCCAATTAAAGTTTTAAAAAAGTAACTTGTTTGCAATCATTACATTGTAGATAGTTTAAAGAATTGTAGAAACTCTTCCAGTATTTGGAACCTATTATCTGCTTCAGCAGAGAGTTTGCTTACATCATAATAAATCAATGAAGTTTCAACATACATCTTCCTTGTTTCACTTTTGGCTTGTTCATTAATATAAATAAAAATATCAAACATCATTCATGTCAGAATTACAGTCTTTCATCACCTGCAACCAAAGATGGCTATGGTTAAAACAGCTCTGGAAAAAAATCAAGAAATTTAACTTAATAGGGAGTTTACAATAAAAAGTAGGTATATTTTATTTTATTTTTTGTAAATTGTGTGCTATTTATTCTTGATATCAGTAAAATGCATAATAAACTATGTACACATATGTATAACTTTATTTTCCAGAGAGCTGGTTGTTAAACATTTACCACTATACCTCTGGTATAGTGCCTAGAGCTTGGTAGATATATCCTGAATATAGTTAAATGAATGAAGTATAGAACATTCTAGTATATCCCAGTTCTGGTGACATATCTATCACTTGAATAAATTCCAGGGTAAAAATAACTCAATATCAAAGATTTCTTGGGCAACTTGAGGTCAGATAATTAATTATATGCTTCTCATACTTGCCATCCTTAACAAATGCTTAAAGTATAAGCACTTCTAGTATTATAGTCATATACCCATATTGTTCTATGAATCCCACTCCCTGCTTATTCTTTCACTGACAATCATCTCCCAAAATCTTTCCATTCTGGTCTCCTCTCTACTGCCCCCCTCCCCCTTTTTTCTTAAATTAAGAACAACTGCTATATTCTGTCAGTCAGAATCCACCCAGGAGAATGAGAGTACACCAATTGTTTTAATAGGGAGAATTAATAGGAAAAAGAATTTAACTAGATATTGAAGAACTGAAAAGCAATGATGTCTCTAGGACTGGGTGAAAAAAAGGAAACAAGTAGGGATCATTATGATGTAGAAGCTCAGAAGAGGAGCCTTCAGAGGTGGAATCAGACCTCATAGGAGGGGATTCTGGCTGACCGCATGTGATGTCTCTGAGGGGGAATGATGATGCTTGAACTGGGAGCATAGAAAATACTGCAAACTGGAATCACTTGCTACTACTGGAACAAACAGCCACTGCCAGGTTGAAGTATTGCTGAGGTCACCTAGAAAAGTAGGAAGGAGCAAGTTCCTTCTTCTTCCAACCTTCCAGTTTCCCTCTAATGCCCCCTAGTGTAATAGGGAGCAGCTGGCAAAGCAGAAATGGAGTTTGCAGCATCCCAACCCCAGCATATACAAGGGTGGTTAAGGCTGAGAGACAATAGCTTGATAATGAACAGTTCTCAAACTCTTTGTTGAACACCTACCTCCTGTCTTCACCCAAAACTCTAGAATATAATTTCATTTATAATAGTAAAGGTTAGAGGTTGCTAGTTCTTCCACTACCCATGTTACATGGCCCTTTAAAAAAGGCAGAATTACTCTAGCTTCCCCCTACTGCTTCCTTCAGTCAATCTCACTCCCACCCTCTATTCCTCCTTTATTTTGTCTTCCACGGATTTCAGCCCTACACACAGAAACTTTGGCAAGTGACTCAGCCTTTCTCTGTACCTCAACTCCTGCCATGATCTTGAAGGATAACAGGGTCTCTGAAAAACCCATGAGAAACCCACAACTCACAGGTTTCCAGCACATGAACCTCAATACCTCCATTTTGATTACATAAAAGCAACCCAGCTCCATGGACATATCCTTGATTTTGTGATTCCCTGAACATCCTCCCATTGCCAAATCTTCACCTCCAGTTCTCTTCCTTAGAACGACCACATAGTCATCTATCTCTCCCAGAAGCTGCCTTCCCTTCTTATTTTCTGACTTCATGAAATCACCACCGTCTTCTTTAACACTTTGCTTTTCTCCAGATTTATCAATTCCTCTCTGTGTTTGCTCTTTATCCTATTTGACTTAGACCCTAAGGACAACAATTTAACAATAGTATTATAATTAAAATTACCTTCTGCTTCTTTATGCTCTTATCCTCTCATTGTAGACACCTTGGAAATCACCAATCCAGGATTAATACAGGGATCTAGGTTCTTCACTCCTATAACAAGAATACCACTGTTGCCACTCCAAATTCTTGTCTTTCAGCCAATATTCTTAAACGTATAGTCTGTCCTTGCTACTGCCATGACTTCGTCTCTACCTACTGCAGTTTTTCCATTACTTTGCTGAATCTGCCCAGGTTTAAGGTTCAATATGACATTATAATTGTAGTATCAGTGAATACTTTTCAATTTGTATCACACTTGGCCTTTGAGTGATGCCTTTCATTCCTATATTACCATGACCACTAATACCCAAGTGAAGCCTCATCTATCTCTCCTAGCTCCCACTCTGCTTGTCGACATTTCTACTGGATGACTGAAAGCATTTACCATACAGCATGCCATCTTCCTCATCTCCACCTCATCCTGCCCCACTCAGTCTCTTATCACTGTTCACTCAGTTTATCAAGTCAGAAATATGGGGGTGAATTTAACCCCAGCCTTTTCTTTCCTTCATCTTGCATATTTAAATGATACCATGTCATAAGGAATCTACTTCTTGAAAACCTGTCAGATAAAGGCTTTTTCTCTAAAGCCATTTGCCCTTGCTTCACTTTGGACAGTCATCATCTTTAATCAGAACTATGGCAAGTCATCTCCCCCTACCCATTCTTGTTTCTTCTCTAATCCATTCTATATGCCTCTATGAAAGTGATATTAAAAATAAAATATAATCTTGTTCTTGCTTATCATCTTCCAATAGCTTTCCATCTTACACAAGGAATATCTATCTCATTAGCAAGGTATACAAATATCTTTAGAGTCTTACCCCTGCCTGACTCTCATGCCTCATCTCCCCATACAATTCTGAATTGCAGCCCTTCTGAACTTCTTGTCAATTCTTAAACTCACCCTGCATTTTCATACTTCCATGTATTCGCACATGCTGTTCCTTTCCTCTGGAATAACCTCTCTCCCCGCCTGCTCCATCCCTTATTAGTCTCCTTGAAAACTTTAAAGATTCCTCTTCAATCTTCGAATCTCAGATTAAACATCTCCTCTGTGAAGCCTCTAGAGGCATCATATTCAATGATGAGAACGTGAGCTTTGGGGTCACCTGTACATGGGGGGCTCTGCCCTGATATAGTGCATAAGTAATCTTACCATGCTTTTAAAGTATAATGATAATATAAACCTCATAGGCTTATTAGGCAGCATTACATGGAATAAATTATAAAAGTGTTGAAAGAGAAGAAATACCCAGCTCAGTACCAAGCGTATGGTAGACATTCAATCAATGAGGGTTATCATTACTTTGGCTCTGAATATTAATGATAAGAGTAATCCTAATATTAGTAACATTCCAAGTACTCTCATGCAGGGTTGGATCCTCCATACTCCCCAGGTCTACATAGCCCATCTAAATTTTGTACATGTCACTCTTCCCCACTAAACTGTGAGCTCCTTTAAATCAATGGTCTCCTTTTTTAAAATAAATTAATTTAAATGTATCAAACTTCATTGCTCAGAGAATTTGAAACAATTTACCAAAAAGTGAGGTGTAATGATGGAATGAAATATAGAAGTGTCCAAATTAAAATAAAAGGAAAATATAGATAGGAAAATAAAATACAACCAAAATTCTTGGAAACTCATGCCATATAGCCATGCACAGTTCCCAGGATAGGTAAAAAGTTTATCTTTGAGTGTCCTAGTGGTCATGGGAAAGAAGGAAACAAAGTTTTAAGCACATACAAGGTAAAAAACCAACTAGTTACTGAAGGCAATCATACCTTTCCCTGGAACTGAGCCTTGAGAGAAATTTCTTTAATGCATTCATCAAAAAGTGACACTTCAGTGTACATGGTGACTTGGTACTCAAGTTATGATTATCAAGCCAATATCACTTGCGAGCTTGCTAGACAGTGGAATATGGACGCCATTCAAACCTACTAAAATCAGATCTGCATTGTAAGAACATCTCCAAGTGATTTGTATGGATATTAAAATTTGAAAAGTTCTGCTGCAGGAGACAATATTTACAAAAACGTCTCTCAATAAATAAATTAGTGAATTTTGTATGATGGTTTCTTTATAGTTTTAAATTTTGTATTGTACAAAAATTCCAAAAACATAGCAAAGTATGAAGAAAATATAACTCAGTTCCTTCATTTGACATATTTATTTTAATTTTTAATTTTTAATTTTATTATATTTGTATTTGACCTTTTTAAATATTTTGCCAAATATTTCTCAAATCTCTCTGTTTTTTAAAGTATAAAAAACACAGAGTTATTTTTCTTCCCTCTTACCTTTCCCCTGCTTCCCTCCTCTGAGGTAATCATTACTGTGAAGTTGGGGGACATCATTCCCATGCGTGCTTTTTTATCTTTTTACAACTTATGTATGAATCCATAACATATCATTATTTAGGTAACTGTTTCTTGTGAAGTTCCTCAAGGCAAACCCAGAACAGATCATCAAAACATAATTCAGTAAGAGTCATTAATACAAAGGACAGAATCTGTGTGAGAGAAGGACTCATGTCAGATGGTTTGGCTTAATCCAAGGAAAGAATTTAGATTTTAGAAATATGCAAACGAGTGAGCAAAGTCTTCTGGTAATGCTCCAGGCTGAGAATTGCACATGGGGGGATTCACATTTATATTTAGTGACTGCAATATTGAAGAAAAATAATAGAACTGGTGTGCCTGTAAGAAATTCCAATGATACTTTTTTTTTTAGAAGAAGAAATTATGTTCCCCATCTTTTTCTACACCTTGTCTTTAGATGCTGCTCTGAGAAAGAGAGAATCGAATGCCAGTCTGAGATCCATCTGAGTCAGGGAGCAACAGTTCTGGTTAAAAAATATTATCCTAGGGGAAGAGTGGCAAGGACCTAAGAGAATGGAGATGGCTCTGGGAGGAAAAAAGGTGAAGGGAGAGGCAGGAATCTAGGTCAGCGGAAGAGCAGGGCATTAGGCCTGGTAAACCCATCTCCACTCTTCTCTCCGTTCTCATCCTCTGATTTCCCTTCCTGGCTATTCTCCCATTTTCCTTAAAATTCTTCCTCCCTCCCTCCAATTTTATAATAACTCCATCAGGATCTTCTGGAAGTTGATAAAGTGCCTAAATGATTCTGGAGAAAATACAAATGACTAATAAACACAAGAAAAGATGTTCAAAATTACTGGTAAGCCTAGAAAAGATAATAAAAATGACAATAAAATTCCTTGGAAGGGTTTAAAGTAAGGGTTATGATTAGGATACTTTGAATATGATTGCAGCCATGTTGAACACTAAGTGGCTTTCATTCTCTGCGTATGTCTTAAGCATACATTTTTCTGATTTGAGGTAAATTTTAAATATGATAAGTAATAATACTGTACCAACAAAAATATCAGCATTCTGCCACTTAAGAACAGAGCAGAGTCCTAGACTTCTGAAAATTAGTGCTTCAATCACTAGTTATATTCTCTGGTAAGAATCTAAAATGCAGATATTCATAGTATGCAAAGGAGCGTGGTTACTCCATTGGGTATTTTCAGCATTTCAAAAAGCATTGTGAAAATTGTAAATTTACTCATGATACAACTATTAAACATTAACATAAAAATATAAACATTAAAAATTGGGGAACTGGAATAATTGACATTGTATACCATTACATGGTATCTTTTGCTAATCTTTATAATCTTTATGTTCTCTCTTTTGCCATCTTTTCTAATTAAGTCTGACTTGCTGTGTGTGTGTGTGGGGGGGGAATAATATAGGCATTTGGTGGTGGTGGTGAGAAAGTTGACCAAAAAGATACTTTAAGTAGAAAATGCTCTAGACTACCGGTCTAGATGTTCACTAGGAGCCTTGGACAATCTGTAATTCATTGGTAAAGTTGTCCTACCTCTCTTCTACACATTCTCATCTACTTGGATGTAGTAGTGAGAAGCTGTCCAAGGGCTGTTTGTATCAAGGTAGAGGATGAACCGCACTGACCTATAAGGGCCCTCCTCCACTTCCTCCTTCTTGTTTTGTTTTCAGGGTCTTTATTTTTGGCATGGTCTGAAGTCCTAAGGCTAAAGGTTAAGTCTTTCAGTGTTTCAGTTGATTCTCTTCTTCTTCTTCTTTTCAACCATGTTCCATGGCCCATTCTAAAAAAGTGAAACAAAATATAATAACGAGAACGCAAAACAGAAAACGTTTAGGATTTTTATGTATGTGGAAATGATGCCAACTTTCCCACTTAAAAGTTGTTTCTTAAGAAGAGAGGATTATTTCAATGTGGCATCAACGAAACTCCCTTCCCATCCGCTTGGTAGACTGTAGTCCTTTTTGATGTAATGCCTATGTGATAGTGAAAAGTCATAACTTGTCCTAAGCTGTATTTAGGCTTTAAATCTCTCTTTTAAATCTCTGTTTATTTCTATTAAGTCTCTTCTTTTTAAGTCAGGTGATGTATTTGTGTTTAGAAATGTATAACTTTGGCTTACTTGGCTATTTTCCCCTCATGCAGATTTTATGCTGGTAAATGTGCACTAAAGGGCATTTGTATAATTACTTGTTTAATCTGGAAGCTCAATGCACTTTGTATGCTGCACAGCACAGTTCCTAGCTCAGGTATTAATAGTGTTTTTTGATGAGTTGATGAGGTTGATATTGATGGTGATGAAAAGAAAATGAGAATAAAATTAGTATAGTGAGATTTAGGAACAGAGCAGAAGTACGTTTTTTAGAGTGCTTTACAGCAAAAGATTTCTCATGCTTTTACACTTACAGAATATGTCTATAGTATTTAAAGCTGTAAATATACTCATAGCTACATGCTTGTTGACTTAAAACAGGCAAAGGCTTAAGTCTAGGTGCTAGTTTTATAGCTATTTGTTCTTATAAGTCAGGAGAGGAAATAAATCTGTCTCATTTGGTAATTAAAAAATGTAATAATTCCTTATTATATTTCATAGTTTATAAAGGAACTACTAAAGATTATTTAGCTCTGTTTTCAGAAGGACCTAAGCTATTCCAAACAGAGGAGAATATATTTTTGTTTTAAAAAATTCTGCAATGAAGATTACTTTCAGCCACTCCAGGATATAAATGGGACCAAACAATTCCCTTGATTTTACTGTTTTGGGTATTGATACTGAATTTATCATGCAGTATTTGTGTAGTTCTTTGTCTCAATAAGTCACTTAAAGTATTATTCTGTTGCTGCTTTCCCCCAAAGTGTGCAGTTAAGATTTTTAATTGTTATTGCTACAGCTCTTTACTTAACCCTTACTGTGTAATAATGACAGCTCTAAGCTTTTAAAATTTGTTTTAAATTCTCATAGCAACTTATGAAGTAGGTTTTTTTAATCTCTTTTAAATTTTTTTCTATTTTTTATTTTTAAAGAAATTTAGATTACATTTATGTAATCTAAAGCTTATAGGTTATGGTTCCCATATACCTCACCACCTCCCCCTCCCACAGATTTCCCCATTAACAACATCTTTTATTAGTGTGGTACATTTGTTACAATTGATGAACATATTTTGAAGAATTGTTACTAAGCATTGTCAATGTTCACATTATGGTTTACACTTTGCACCACACAATTTTATAGATTTTGACAAAATGCTTAATGGCCTGTATCCGTCATTGAAATGTCAGGCAGGACAATTGCAATGTCCAAAAAAAAATGCCTTGTGTTACATGTGTTCTTCCCTCTCCCTCTCCTCAGAACCTCTGGTGACAGTGTCTTTACATCAATGTTACAAATTCTTCCATTACTAGAATAAATAAGTCTGCTTTAGTCTATAGTTGCATTCCCCCCTTATGTTTGTTCATTCCTCAATCTTTTTTTAAAATTTATTTTTAAAGAAGCTTTGGTTTACATAAGTGTTACATAAAAAATATATAAGATTCCCATATGCTCCACCCCTCCCCCTTTATATCAATGATACAAGTTCTTCCAGTGCTAGAATAACAATGTCTATAATAGAATATTAGTAAATATACTTTAGTCCATTGTTCATTCCCCAACCTTGAGAATTTTGGGATGGCGATGCCCACTCTGTTTCTAATTGAGAGGGGGCTTAGATCCCATGAGGCAGATGGATGGAACTACCTTGCTTGCAGTTGCAGACACTCTCTGTTCCTTGGGATGGGCGATGTCCATCATCATGTCCTTGCTGGTGGATCTGAGTGAGTCTGCTGAGCTGGAGAGTAGATGTTGCAATTCTGCTGAGATTCAGGGCTTAACCAGCAGATGAGCAGAACAAAGATTTGTCTCTGGGACATATATTTATCAAGTATATTGCTATTTATAGATTCAAATAAATGGGGCAGAAGAACCATGTGTTGGGAAACTAGAAATGAGTCTAACTCTGTTACACTGGGAAGCATAAATTCCAAAGTAAGGCCCACTGACAGGGTGCCGAATTCCTGAGCTTGTCTGCCCTGCTTATAGTGTCTAGATGTCTCTAGAGCCCTCAGAAGCCTGCTGTTTGAGGCACTGTTTACTGTGGGCAGTCAGTGAGATCCTGCTGAGACATGCGTAAGCGTAACCTCTGGAATGATCTCCCGATTCACTTTGAAATCTCTTAGCCATAAAAACTCATTTGTATTTAATATTTCCCTCTTTGGGTCAAGGTCTTTTTCCAGAAGTATTGCTAGTTGGTGCTTGGTAATAATCCCTTGGTGCCAGGGAGGCTAATTCTTCAGTTATGTTCCATGCTGGGGGTGGGGGGAAGGTAGTGCATTTTATATGCCATTGAGAGGGGACTTAGAGATTATTTAATACAGTCACATAGAGATTAAATAACTTTCTCTAGATCAGTGTCGGGAGATCAAGAAATGTGCTTAATCATAACCTTTGCCTCTGCTGAACACTAGTTTCACATCAATTTTTAGTGGTTACTTGAAACAAGAGTACACTAGTCAAATAAGTGTGTGAAACAAAATTGAACAGATATAGTTGTAACAGATTTGTCAATCCTCCCAAAGAGTTTTATAGCTGTTATATTGAACCTCTATAGTAGAATATCAAGGTGACTCTAGTCGGCCAAACTTTACTCAGTTGACTTTATTGCTCAATGATGAGTTCCTTAGCTATTATTTGATGCTGTCTCATCAAAATTAATTTCCTTTAATTATGAATAGTAGTTACAGACATTGAGCATCTACATGCTAGGGGACAATGCTAGGTACATTAACACTTTTATTTTTCTTAATTCCCAGAGAAATAGTAGCTATAATCTCTCTGAAAGCAGGCACCATGTGTGTCTATTCACAAGCATGTGCCTTGAAATAATACATAGTGGAATGAATTATCTTTTTTTTTTTTTTTAATAGAAGGGAAAACTAAGATGCAGACCATTTAGTTAACTTATCTAATGATGCAAACTTTTAAGGGACAGAGTGCATAATTAATTCCAAATTTATTTGACATAAACGCACTAGCCCATGCTGAAGCACAAGGACTTTGATGACTCCTACCTGCTTCTCTAGTCTTGTTTCTTTCTATGTGTCTGTAATTTGACTTTGTAAATGCTTTTTCTGCTATCTGAAATTTTCTTTTTTTATTCTTTGCCCTTGAAACCTTGCTAAGGCATCACCTTCTATATAGACTTCTCTAACTCCCTCCCATCCCAGACAGTATTAATCAAATCCTTCTTTGTGCTACTTCTGAATAGCAGATGTAACAGTATATTGTACTTTTTATTCCTATTGACTTACTACAAGACAATGAGTGGCCCCAGGTCAGGAACCATGCTTTAATCCTTTTGATCTGCAGGGCCTAGGTGAGTATCTGGATGCTATCTATGTGTTTTATATATTTGGAATGAGTGAAGAGATTCCAGAGAATCTCTGAATAGATTCCAGAGAGTCAAAAAGCAGGTAACAACAGAACCTGGCTCAAGGAATCACCCAGACAGAGGCCAGTTCACAGGATCCTTCAGGTAAGGCCAAATTTTCCTGTTCACACGATTACGCTGACAGAGATTTATACCATCTAACATGAAAGAGATTCTCTTTGGTATGAAAAAAATGCTAAGTGCATCTATTGGGGAAAGGAATTTACCTCCCCCTGGGTCCCTTAATGTAATGGGAAAGTTAATAGATATTTTTTCTCAACAACTGTGATAGCAATGCAGAGAGGGAAGACAGACAATTGCTGGATTTGTCAGTCTCTGCTAGTACCAGCCTCACCCCAGTATTGATCACCATTATCTGCATGCTCCTTCCCAATCTTAGAACCAACAAGAAAGCATCTTGGTGTAATATTATTGGCTCTCTCCTCAAGAGCACATGAGATATGAAACCAGTTTAGTAGGCCATCACTGCTAATGTCTGATGAGGGGAAAAACTACCAAGAACATCAACTTTAGGTTAGTTTCTACTTTTTGTTGATCTGCCATAATTAACTCATCTATTGGCCTTACTACTAGGTCTGCAGTATATATTTTTTGTTTCCTGCTAGCTCTTCATTTTGTAAAGATCTAGAATACAGTTTAGGACCTAGGAAGGTAGGCTAAATAGTCACATGACTCAGCCTGGTTTCTTCCCATTTTTTTTCTGTTTCTTATTACTAAATCACACTCAAGAATGAACCACCTGTATCTGAATCACTTTGTATGACTGAAAAAGTGGAGGTTCTGGGCCCCCCTATAGATCTGGATCAATCAGAATGTCTGATTCTAGGGCCAGGGAATATGCATTTTAACAAATTCTCCAGGTGATTTCTGTGTGTATTAAAGTGCAAAACTGCTAGGCTGGACTATACCTCCAGTAATCCATTAAATTGAATTCACAACTTTCCATTTTGATCACAAAAATTAAACGTGATCATGAGCACAGATTTTTAGACTCCAGTCAATCCCTGAATAGGAAAACTTGCCCTACATTGAACTGGTGTTTGCTTGAGCTTTGTATTAAAACAAACAAACAAACAAACAAAAAACTATATCTGGCTTCTCTGGAAAAGATGGAGGCCTGAAGCTATTGGGGCAGCCTTTCTATTGAAGTTAATTTGCCCAAGCCTCCAACTAGACATATGTTGTCTAATTCCTTCCTTGCTCTTTCTAGGTCAGGTTATCAGAATGCCCTGGTCTACCCAAGCTTTGGAAAGGAAGATGGGCACTTTTTCTGAGGTATGAGAGTGAAGATATTCAAGACATGACAATGTAGAGATTTTATTAGTCCTTCAACTTTCTACCAGCCACCCTAGACATTTCTGTGTGTCCACATTCATTCTTTCCTTTCTCTCTCCTTAAAATGAAAGAAGTGACACTGTCTACCAACCTCCAACTAGGACTCTTTCCTCTATCTATGCCCTAGACACCACCGCTTCTCACCATCAACGTAACTTTGGTTGTTGATCATTCCCCTCTCCTCAATCATCAATTTATTCTTCTTCTTGGCTCCTTTTCCTCAGATATTTAACATGCTCAAGTCCTCCTCATCTTTTCTGAATCCTACTTCTTCCTCTAACCCCACCTCTATCTTTCTCTTCTTAACAGCACAGCTTAATGAAAGTTTTATTTACATTCTCATCCCATTTCTTCAGACTCCATTTATTTGCATATCTACTAAAATTTGGTTTCAGGTCCACCACACCACCAAAACTACTTTTGCCATTCACTGAAGGTTTCTTTATGCTTAATAGATGCTTCTCAGTTTTTGTCTTATTGATATGTTGGCAGCATGTGATATCACTGAGCATTAAATGCTTCCTGCTTACTCAAGCCATATCCCTCTGCCCTCACTCACCTTACCACTCAGCTCCTCATTCTGGCCACAATGCACATATTCAGTTCTTTCAGCAGCACAGGCTCTCTCTTTCTTCTGGGCCTTCCATGTGCATGCCCATCTATCTAGACTTGTTTCCTTTCTCTTCCCTTTGATGACTCCAACCTATCCTCTGATTCTCCTCTTAACACATCACTTTCTCTGTTCCCTCATGTGTGGGTAAGATGTTTCTCTAGTCACTTCCACATAATTCTTCACATGGTACTTTCCACTGTACTTTATTTTTTTATTTGTCTATAACCCACACTAGAGTATAAGCTATGAGGCTAAAGATTGTGTCAAATTTTTTGACTGACTTATCTCCAGTGCCTAGTAGTCTAGTAGGGTGACTGACAAGGATAGGAACATAATCAACATTTATTGGGTAAATGAACACAAATGCATGCATGTACATATACACACACACACACACACAAGCATACACACACACTACATGTGGCTCTTCAGATACTGTGGGAAATCTACTTAAGTAGTGATAATATCTCATCTCTAAGGCAGAATTTTTAACTTGGAAGATATATTCTTAAAAGACTGCAATAAAAAATACTTGAAGCAAAATGAGTGGCACAAACAATTTACGTGTTACGAAAAGGGCAATACAATAGCACATCCAGCTGAGGTAAATGGTTTATAGAGGAAAAAAATTCTTTTAAAACTTAGACTTGAAAAAGAATCATACAAGTTTTAATGTAGGAGGAAAGTCATTCCTAAGTAAGGCAACAGTGTGGTGGCAAAGCCCGGGTATAATTGAGAGAGAGTGACAAGCCCGCTGTTTAGCAGGAACAAAAAAGCTCGTGTGGGCAAAAGTAGAAGAAAAGACTGGGAAGGTAGGTAAGTAGTGGAAGTTCTTTAAAGGAAAAAATAAAGAGCTTGAACATTATTCTTTAGTATGTGGGAAACCACCAAAATATTGAATTTCACATTTTCTCTCACATGCTGACATTGAGCATAAAATTATTAATCATATTTGCCTTTTCCTTTTAATATGCAGTCATTAATGCATTCAGATAATATGCTAGCACCAAGTCTAACGGAGATCATATTTCTCAGAGCTCTCTTTCAATGTAATGGCTTAAACATTGCTTCTGTACATAAAATGATTGTCTTAGATGATTTATTGTTTTGTTATTTTAAAAATTCTATTCCATTTTTCAGTTTTACCATGATGTCTAACCATGGCAGGCTTCTTTGCAACAGTTTCTTTGTTTTGACTGACAATTATTTAATATTATCAGAGAATTGAATTAACATGAAACACGCCATTCCAGATAACTAAGTAATAGTTGAATGATTATAGATCTAATTCCAAGTCTGGTAATACACTAAACCAATTTTGCAGTCCCTCCACAGATTCTAATGTATATTGGAACCTATTTGAATTCACTTTGTAACATTATTCATATGTCAAATGAGTGATTTGCTAAACTCAGATATATCCTTCAGCATTAATTATATGTTCTAAATGTGATTTTAAAACACAACTTAGTTACTTTGCACATTATGGTTTTATACCTTGCTGGTGCTCACATTATCCTATAAATAAGGTCTGGCCTCAAACACAGTTTGAGTGGTTTTATTCATTTTATGCTAGTCTATGTTTGATTCCAAGAGTAGTTAACTCAAGCCATCTCCATAGTCTTTGGCTTTCAATCCCACAATCACTTCTCTGTACTCTAAGAAGGTGTACTTTTGCATTACTGAGAAATTCAGTGCAAACGCTGTCCAGAAGGCCTCCCAAGGAAACCCACAAATGTGCTTCATGAAAGACCAGCTTTTGGATGCTTGCCATAATTCATGCCAGCCAGTAGTAGTCAAGAAAGGACTCCAAATAGCACCAGCTAAGTGAAAATACATCTTCTCCACTTTCCTGAAAAATCTCCTTCCCCTGTGCAAGGAAAAGTAAAAGAATAGTTACTATCTCCTTTTCCCAGTCACTACTCAGGATTAACTGGGGCAGGGGGAAGGGAGTCAATTTGGATTTGATGTTAAATTAAATTATAAAAAGAATTCATTTAAACTTTAGAAAAACCTGAAATGAGTCTCAATTTCCAATAATGACTGCTGTTTTAGCTAAAAATGCCTGGTATGCTACTGGATATACTGGAAATATCATCACAGTAAGAGAGACTCTAAAGAGCATGGAACAGAAAGTCAGTGGGGGGAGAAAAATAAAGCCACTTTCTGTTTGCACCCCATCCAATTCAGTTCATTTAATTGCTCTACAATGATACTTGTATTCAATGCATTAGAATGATCTTTGGAATTGTATAGCTAAAACAGTCAGCCTCCAAATCATTCATTCCTCCCTCCTCCTTTTGTCTGTCCTTCCCTTCTTACTTTTTCTTTTCATTCCTCCCTCCCGCTCTCTTTCTTTCTTACCCTTCTTCTTTCCTTCCTTCCTTTCCTCCTTCTTTCCATAAACATTGAGACCATACTATATGCCAGGCTCTGTTCTAGTTGTCAAAGATATATCAGTGAAAAAGACAGATGCAATTCTTCTCCTCATGGAGTTTGCATTTTGATTCCAGGAAATAAAGAGTTAATGGCTTTGAGCAGAGACTGAATACAATGAGGGAATATGCCAAAAGAATATCTGGTAGAGTGTTCCATGTAGAAGGAAGAGTAAATGCAAAGAATCTGAAGCAAGAGTGTGATTGGAATGCTAAGAGAAGAGCAAAAGCCCAAGAGAGGTAGGTAATTTAGAGATGTGGGGTTGAGGGGAAAGATGACATAGGACTTTGGGTCTTCAGGTTTTATTCTAAGTGTGATAGGGAAGCCGTTGGATCATTCTGACCAGATCAGTGACATGATTTGATTTTGGTTCTAAAAAACTACCAGGGGAAGACAGACCATAGGGAGACAAGAGTAGAAATCAGGAGACTATTAGAAGGGTTTAGTAGCAATCCAGGTAAGAGATGATAGATGCTTTTGCTAGGGAGGGAGAGGTGGATATGATGTGTTGTGGTTGGATTCTGGTTATAATTTGAAGACAGAGCTGACAGAATTTGCTGATGGACTACATGT
>JAQZBX010012868.1:0-40646 GCA_029593785.1 Cabassous unicinctus
AAAAAAAGTGAATGGTTTTAGATAAAATTAAAGTTTAAAAAAGAAGAGAATGTAGTTGAACCAAATTCAAGTTAACTGGATTATAATCAATCGGAATTCTTTACTCTGTTGATTATGTTTCTCTCTGCTCCATAACAACAATTTTAGCAAAACAGGTTAGCAATGATTTTCAAAATAAAAACTATTAATGACATCATTTTTGGAGATTTACATATTTATTTTCTTTCTGTGGTATAAAAGTCACATTCTAATTACTTTGCTACAAATTAATAAAAAAATAAGCCACAGTGTACAAATGAAAAGGACTTCACATTGCTATGAAAGAAAGGGAAATGAAGTTCTACATAGAGTTTCTTATTTGTTGCATCAACATTTGGCAAATGAAAATAATAGCAATCTATAAAAACTTTTGACCAAATCAATCAATTCACAAGTCTCTTATTACATAAATGGCAGGAAAAATGAAAAGTAAGATTGACTAGAGGCCTGAATACCATGGTGCTTGACTTTTGCTACAAAAGTTACAAAATATCAGATTTGAAGCAGGTCAATTATCTCTGAATCTCGATATTTCAATCACAAATGCATAAGATCAAATATTTCTTGTTATCCTCATAGGACTATTGGTAGAAAGAGGTGAAAAAAAAAAACAGTGAAATCCTTTTAAAAACATTAAAAGTAGAAATAAGCACACCATATCATTATTATTAATATTAAGTTCCTACCCTCCACTGATTATTCCACATTTATGGCTCAATAAATATTAGAGTAAAGAAAAATAACAAATCAAAGGTTAAAATATACTGTGAAAAATATATAGGATGGTAGGAAGATGAAGTTAAGAGTAATAAAAACATTAGTGTGGGATATCAGTAAGCAATTGGATAAAAAATAGAAAAATTTAATTTTGTACCCCTTAAATATTAATTTCATGCAATGAAAAGTACTTTGAAAATCATTTTACAGAAAGAAAGGTACATTTTCAGATTGCTAGAAAATTAAACTACATGTCAAAAATATTTCACTGTGCTCTTGTATCAAATTTGCAAATTGGAAATCAAAATAATAAAGCTCTAAATTTTGATTTAATGATTTTGTTTAATCAAAAACTAAGATGGAAGCAAAACATAGATGGGTAAAATGTATCTTCTACAAATGTAAAAATGCTTAATCTCAATATTTTATTTAAAAGCTCATGTAAACAGATAAATTAAATCCCAAATATAAATAGGCAGGGATAATGAACAATTTACATAAATTGCTTTAGGAACTAAAAGGTAACAAGGAAAAATAGAGAAATAGTCATTCAAAGCAGAGAGAAGTATATGAACAAGAAAGAATAAGACAAACCAGAGTCCATTTAGGGAAATTGAAGCAGTTCTGTGTAATTGACATGTAGAGTGGAAGGGTGTAAAGTGGTAATTGTTAAAACTAAAGTGTAAGCAGGGGGTGGATGTGTCCGTTTCCCATATGGAGGGACCTGGGTTCGATCCCAGGACCTCCCGGTAAAAGTAAAGAAAAATATAGAAGGCACGCAGGCCACCAGGCCCCGCGAGCGGGTGCGTCACTAGGCCCGGCGAGTCAAGACAAAACGCACTGAGAAACCAGGAACTAAGGTGGCACAGGCGGAAGGACGCCTCTCTCCCATATCAGAGGTTCCCAGGATCAAACCCCAGTGAAGACAGGAGAAGAAGGATGAGAAGAGAGGGCAGGAAACAGACACAGGGAATTGTCCAGCAAATGGACACAAAAACAGCAAAAAAGGGGCAGGGTAAAAATGGATAAAAGTAAATTAATAAATCTTTAAGAAATTTTAAAAAAAACTAAAGCATAAGCAACTGCATTTCCATAAAGATGCTAATATCTTATAATGGGCATACCTTATAACCATTTCCTTCAGAGAAGTGGAGTGATGTGTCTGACAAATGAGAATTGTGTTTGTAATTTAGAATAATCACCCTGGAAATTTATGTCAAGTAAAATCTTAGGAGAACATGATAACCAAGAAAGATAAAACTAATGTTAAAAATCAATATTGCTCTGAGGGCATTTTCTAATGTGAAAAATTCTATTGCAAAACAACTGAAAGTTAGGCAACCTTGCTGCCTGAGAAGGAAGCAAATCAAACCCCAATGCACTACTTAGTGGAGAGTTTGAGAAAATTTTCCATACAACTACCACCATATAAAACATAAATCTGGGATCCTGAAAGACTATAGGCTCAGAACAACACTGATTGAGAAAAAAGGAAGCCTTCACAAGGACTTGCAGGCTGGGTTAGTCCTGCATCGTCTGAGGAAATCATAACCTTGTATTTGGAGTATGGTTATCTGAGCCCAATAGAGTATGGATTCCTGACAAAAGAAAATGCACTTTTTCTTCAGCATAAGATACATTCACCCCAGATTTTGAATTATTTCTACAAATGATATTTCCAATCAATGGCTGGTATACAGTCACAGGTAACCAAGAATGCAAGAAAAAAGCCACTACGAGCAAGAACGAGCAGAAACAGTCCTGTTTATGTTTGGAATTATCATACACAGAATAGAAAAGAACTATGTTTGTAATGTGTAAAGAAATAAAAATAAGAGCAGAAACATATTCAGAAAAGGATACTATGAAAGATTCCACAGCAGATTTAAAATATAAATGTGTGTAAAAGAAACAATATAACCAAAATTGAGAATTCAATAATTCTGATTAATGGCAGTTTAGACAGAGCAGAAGAGTGAATTAGTAAACCAAAGCAGAACAAAAACTAAAAAAAATTAACAATTCTGTTCTGACAACTTAACCAAAATTCTTAGAAAATGGGGAAATCTCACTTCATATCTTGTTTAGTAGGTATTAGTTTAAGTATATTTATTTATTTATATGTATGTGTGTGTACTAAATTTATAAAGGATGCAATTTACATA
Source organism: Cabassous unicinctus (assembly GCA_029593785.1). Lineage (NCBI taxonomy): Eukaryota > Metazoa > Chordata > Mammalia > Cingulata > Chlamyphoridae > Cabassous > Cabassous unicinctus. The sequence continues at coordinate 2,922 of JAQZBX010012868.1, forward strand.
GTCAAACATCTGTCTATAAGAAACTCTTTTACACAAAAATTTAGTTTTCCAAATACACATATGGAAACATAGCAAGATAAAATGCAAAATTTACTGCATTTGTTGAAAGTTCATTTTCACTCTATCACACAGCTATAAAGTGGAATCATAGCTTATTCAGAAAGCAACAAAAATATTGTTTTTTTACATTTAATCATGAAAAATATTGCAACTGCACACATTGCCTTTTAAAAATATATAACAAGAATTAAAACACTACTATTTACTTCCTTTGCCAAAATTCAAGGTCCTAAGGTGCTAGAAGTTTTTGTTATAAAATCAAACAAAAAGCTATAGTTGCAAACATACTGAGTAAGCTTGCAAAGATGAATTTGTTTATATTTAAATGTGTGTTGTATACCTGGTGATTTTACAGAACTCCAGTGATGAACTGTGTTTACCACTGATCACATTTGTCTTCCTCCTGCCATACACAGGAAGTTTTATGACTGTTAAATTCTTGGGCCATTAATGATAATTGTCAAGACTCTCAAAGGTGTCATGTTAGCAACATATTTGTGAGTTGTTTTCTCACAGTAGAAAGGATATTTTACGACAGATATCATGAATTTATTCACTTGCTTTTTCTTACCACTAGCATCACCACTTCTACAACAGCCTTTAAAATCACTGTTTGATGACTTTCTTCCCACTTAAAATAAGCCGTTTCTTCCGGCTTATTTATAAATCTTGAATTTATTTATAAATCTTGAATTTAACTACTCAAACATTTTTTAATCTTTCCTGATAAATATTTGATAATCATCCTTACTTGTCAAAAGGCAAACAAAAATAGTGAACTCCATAGACAAATTGCATTATTGAAATATCTTAAAGTCAATAGATTACCCCACTTTCTCTATTCTATGACAGAGATAAATCAAGAATAGAACATTTTGCAGCAGCTTCTGCTTTATAAGAAATTATTGCACCCAAGCATACACTGCAGTTTCTTTGGATGTGTGGGTGGATGCCTGAGTATGTGACAAAATTTGATTTATTAAATATCCTAGAGATATTTTCACTCTATATGACCTTAAGTTGGATTTTAAAACTCAGATTTTTATTTTTATAAGAGCCAAGCAACATTTGCAAATTTAGCATAGTTAACAAATCTAAACTAATCTAACTTATGAACATTCACAGTGTAGGCAAAGTTCCAAAGTTGTTCAATAAGGCAATTATCTATATCAAACATATATACCACTCCAAAGACATTGCTGAAGTATTTAAGAGATATTGGCAGGACACTACAAAAAAGGGCAGTTGCCTTCTAGTGGCCATAAAGAGGAATGATGTTCTGATACATGTGATAACATGAATCAACACTGAAGACATAATGTTGAATGAAATAAGCCAGACACATAAGGACAAATATTGTATGATCTGATATGAAATAATTATAATAAGTAAATTCATAGAGTAAGAAACTAGAGTACAGTTTTCCAAGGGCTTGGGTGGGGACAAGGAATGGAGAGTTAATTGGTACAAAGTTTCAGTTTAAGGTAGCACAACATTGGGAATTAATAATAACACTGAATTACATGTTTGAATGTGGTTAAAAGGGAAAATTTAGGTTATATATATACATATCTATATACGTTACTAAAATAAAAATTTAAAAATAAACAGAGCTCTGTAAACATAGTGAATCCTCATGTTAACTATGGACTATAGTTAATAGTATAATAATATTATTTCATTTATTTTAACAAAGTTACCACTCTAACGCAAAGTGTTAGTAATAGGGAAAACTATGTGTGTGAAGGGAGCTATTTGGGAATGCTGTACTTTATGCATGATTTGTTTGTAAACCTGAAAACTTCTTTAATTTAAAGAAAATGTTAATGTCACTTACCTTCTTCATTCCTCATATAAGCTAGTGCAATTTTGAAAATTAAACAAATGTGTAAACCACCTAAAACAACATTAGACACATGGCAAACACTGAATACATGCTGTCCCAATAGGGCTAAATTTACTCAGTATTACACTAGTGCTTTTATATAAAATATGCCCTATTATCCTCTTTCAATCCATGTAGATAACACTCTAACAATTTATTTGAAATTATAAGATATAATGAATCTGCATTATAGAGAGTGAAAGTGAGTTATTCAAATTTCATACTTTCAAAGTGGCAAAGCTAAGATTTAGACTCGGAGTTTGAATTCATAGCTTTTATATTTCAATACTTTATCACTGCCTGGTTTTTGTTTTTGTTTTTGTTTTTTCATTTTTATAGGCCTTATTTCACATTTTTAATTCAGTCATAAGTAAGAACTAATTTTCTATGGCTATCATAAAGTCAGAAGGTATATATATAGACACCACACTGCTACTAAAATCATTATTCTGTTCCCCAACATGGGAAAAATAAACTTAGTAGAACCTGGACAATTGAAGAAATTAGGAGAGTATTATGGAAATCACACTAGTCCTGCAACTAGTAGTCTGCCTGTTCTTCTCCCTATATGTGTTCATACCTTACATACCAAAGTATATTTTCACACTGCTAAAAATTATGGAGGGCTTTATTTTTCTCCTTGTAACCCTAGCTAATAATTCCATTGCCTTCTTTTTATCTTGGTGTGCCTTTTTTGGTCATTTGGCTAAGAGTAACTGAAATTACCTCTAACTTACTTGTGACAATGGCTGTAGATTAACATGAATGTCTTTCCTTCAAGGACATACTTCTGAAAACCCCACACCAAGAATTAAAAGTGAAAAATTCTGTATGCTCTATAGAAGAAAATATAAAAGACAGATATATAAACACTCTTAGCATTAAAAAATGGCATTATCATTTCAGTTCAAATGAGAATTTGTTTTCTCTGTAAGAATTCATAAGTTGTCAAAGAGAACTAAAGATTTTGTTGTAATTGATTATATTAACGTCATATTATACCAACAGGCATGAATAAGAATGTAGTGTTTCATTTATATTTTTATATATTTTTCAATATATTGAAGAATTTTCTTCTGGGATTTTGTATCAGACTATAGATGTGCAAAAGAGATGATAAAATATGGTCAAACTAGTACTCTATATAAAAACACATTGAATAAATTAATGAATTAATTATTGAATGAATAAAATACATGCTGATGGGCATTTGTATAACATAATCTTAATTTCCTTCTTGAAATTTGAGTTGTCATCCAAAAATCATGAAAGTATTTGTATCTTATAAAGTAAATTTTCAAGGGCATGATATGCATTTGGTAGATAGGACTCCAAAATTTGCTTAACTACAGACTCAGTTTTTTTTGTTGTTTTTATTTGTTTTGTTTTGTTTTATTGTTATTTAGGAAATCCCAAACATACCTGCTGGGCTGGTACACATACTTAATAATAGAGCCACCTTCCATTCTCAAAATTGTGCCTATTAAGATAATAAATTGTAGGGTCATCCTATCTATTTATCTATCTATCTGTCTATAGGAGTTTGATATTATTTATGAATTCCAAAAAGAGATATTGATTATGTTTGTAAACTGTTCTGTTCCTCTGGGTGTGGTACTCCTTTGATTGTATTAAATTCAGAGGTTTTACTTTATTAAATCAAGATTAGGGCTTTGATTCAACCACCTCATTAGAGTGTGACTCAGCATTGGGTCCCAGCCCCCTTGGTGAGTGGATAAAACAGACTCTTACAAGGAAGTAGACACACAAAGACAAACAGAGGATCCTGTGCCCAGGAGGAGAGATGAGCATGATAGTTTACAGCTGACCTTGTGAAGAGAACAAAGCAGCTGAGCCCGAAACCAGAAACAAGCCCTGGAAAGAGAGATGAGCCCTATGCCAGCCTACAGGTGAGATTGGAAGAAGCTGGGACCACAGAGCCTTAAGAGGGAAGAGGAAGGCTAAACCCTTGCAGATGTCACCCGCCATCTTACTTCAACACATGATAACAGACTTTGGGTGAGAAAGTTCCTCTTACGGTACCTTGAGTTGGACTCTAGGGTTTTGTGACTGTAAGCTTCTACCCTCAAATAAATACCTTATATAAAAGCCAACAGGTTTCTGGTACTTTACATCAGCACCTTTTTAACTAATTATCTATTTATCTATTTATCCATCTATCTATCTATTGATACATCTATCTTCCTATCCATCAATCCATCCATCCATCCATCCCTCCCTCCCTCCCTCCATCTACATGTTTATTTTATATATTGCTTCTGGAAACAAATTGGCAATATCCCCTAAAACAGAATTATAACATACTCCCTGATTCAGTAATTTCACTCCCAAGTATATCTCTAAAAGAAATCTGTTTTCATGTTTAACAGGAAACAGATAAAAGAATGTTCAAGAGGATACTGTACAGAGTAGTTACAAACTGAAAATAACATAAATACACATCAATAGAAAATTATATTTTAAAAACATATAGTGCATTCATGCCATGATAAATTATACATTAGTTAATATGAATAAGCTGTAGTGTAGTGAAGCAATTTTTAAAAGTTCCATCATATTATTTATATGATCATGTCTTATTTATAAACATAAAATCATTTAAATGAGAAAAAGACATACTTTGTAAGAATATTAGTGAGGCTATAAATTATTATTTTTTAAATAGCAAGGTAATAATTAGCATCAACATTCAGATAATGGATTTATCAAGGTTGGGATTGGTGGAGGAAGCAGGAAATGGAATGGAGATAATTATATAATTAGATATAGGTTACTGTCAAGGCCATAAAGTGCATGTTTGTTGGTGCGGTGGTTTTATGGGTTCTTATTACATTACTAAAATAAATAATTAATCAAAGAGCATGTTATGCATTTATGTATGTACTGATGATAAGAACATGTCTTGAATCAAGAATTGTGATTAATTATCTCCTATAGAACTGAGGTCCAAACACACTACCCACATATGCATACATATAGAACAGAGACACACATACACAAATAAATGCCAGTTACTACTAACACATTCAAAATAAATGTGAACCAGTTACACTAAATGCAATTTATCATGAGAGCTCTATCATCAAGCATAAAATATTTAAACATTTCATTTGACAAATTATCCAACTGAATTGTAAAATATATCTGAGTCATATCTCATGTAGTAATCATGAAAAAGAAAATTCCTTCCAAGTTCCGTTTTAGAAATAAATAGATATTCTAGGGATTCACACATCTCTATAATGTAAGTGGAATGTTCCACCTTACAACAGGTTGCTTTGGGTAGACTCATAGTAATAAAATCAGTGACTTTGCCTCTAACAGGTTTGATTGTTCTTTTTTAATACATGCTAGCTCCATCTTAGAAAAAGTATGCATTGAACTTGATAAATACATCATCAATTTTAAAGCATTTCAACATATGTCTTCCACTTAAAGAATCAGCACTCTTATGGGAACAATTAAGTTGTATGCCCTTTCTTAGGCATATGATATATAAATGGCTACAAAATATCACGTTAATATAGCTTAGAGCAACACAATATATTTAAAAAACATTTTATGTAAGGTACTATGTCCTTTAAATAAGAGAAGTTACTATGAACTATCAAGCATCAGAAGCATGAATAGTCACAAAATTAATTCAAATGTGTATCTTGGAAGCAATTTTTAATTATATCTCATAGTAGTTATATTTACTCAAAACTGATACTGATTTATTTTTCAAATTAGTTGATTTTTTTTATTTCATTAATGAAAAATGTAAATAGGCAACCTGATTTATTTTTTAAATAATAGTTAAAATATCCCCCCCAAAACAAAACAAAACTAACAACATAGGCCTTATACAAATTGACTGTTTTACTAAAAATCTTGAAATCACAGAAACACTTTTTCTATAATCATGTTACTATGTTCTCTCAATAACTTGATATTTATTTTAAATACATAACCCTAATAATCAAATGTGATGGTTAAGTTCATGTGTCAACTTGGGTAGGTTGCGGTGCCAAGTTTTTGGTCAAGCAAGCACTTGCCTGATTATTACTGTGAAGATATTTCATGGATAAATTATCAATAAGATGATTGCATCCATGACTGATTACTAAAATCAACTAAGAAGATTGCCTTCAACTATGAGAGAAGTCTCATCCAATCAACAAAAAGCCATAAATAGAGAACTGATGATTTCAGTAGTCAGAAGGAAAAATTTCTATCTCTACTTCAGCCAGCCAACTTCTCCTGGGGAACTTATAGAAAACTATCATCAGAGATCCAGGCTTGTAGCCTGCCCTATGGAATTTGGACTTGCCGTTCCCACAATCATAAGCAAATTCCTATAATAAATCTCCTGTTGCTTCTGTTTCTCTGAAGAACCCTGACTTAAACAGCAACTTTTAAAAAATTAGGTTCAGAAATATTCAATATGTATATTCTAAAAAATATATTTAAGACAGTTTTCTTTAAAATAAACAGAAATTTACAAATTCAAAACACTTAAAGACATATGGATATTTCAATTTTTGTTTTCAAATTGAAGCATAATAGTTTAGTAATTAATAGTTATGAATATTGTATTATAAAAGAACTTTGGAAAAAAGGATTATATACAGGAGAATCTGAGTACAGTCATGTTGGAAAATTTCCATTCACTGATTTTAATTACATGTATATTTGTCTCTCCTAATAATTTTAGGAAATGCATAATTTAAAGAAAGTGAATTTTGAGAATTGTACTGGGTTAACTTGAATTAATTCAGGTTATGTTTTCCAGAATCTTCTTCCTTAAATAGCTAAGCTGGGAAGGTAAATTTGCTAATTTTCTATGATGTTGATTTGAGCTACATTTTTCTTTCTATCTCTATTTATATTTATTTTCTTTCTTATGGGGGATTGTAGAGGCTAAATTGAAGCAAAAGTAAAATTCTGATTTTTAAAAGAAGCCATACCTATATATTTTTTCATTTTTCCAGCATTGAAATAATATATACCCATTTATATCTAAGTTTTCCTTCTATGAAACCTCACATAGTGTGGTCTGATCTATTATATATTTAATCTTGGGAACAGGAGGTATAGCCAAAATTTAACCTATGTATGTTTTCTTAATTTTTTTTAATTTTTATTTTTATCAAGTTTGGGTTGGAGAAAGGAAGCAAGGAATGGAATGTCTTCAGGAAAGACAGCAAAATTCAAAAAAGGCTACTTGAGGATATATCTGATAAAAAATAATGATGAGGCAAAGAGTAGAAATATCCTTGCAGATATCCTACCTCACATCTGTTTAAAACAAATAAATATTTTACTCTTTGAAATAAAGCCTCTCTGATAGTGGTCTCTGACAGTCTCCTGCAATAGCAGGATGTTCCATGCATGCCCAAGTCAACATCCATGCTCTTTCAGCAGTTATACTCCCCCATTTATTATTTGAGGTCACTTTTGCAACAACATTTTTATAAAAACAATTTTTTTAGATGTTTAATGACCCATTTTGTTGCATCACACATCTTATATTTGCTACCAGTTTGTCATAGAGGTGATATATTAACATGTATATTCACTATATTTTCTTTTATGCCTTCAAATAAAGTTCACCATCTCCTAATAGATAAAAATGAGCATTTCTTCCTCTGTTGCTCCACAAAGAATTTTGCTGAGAAGACTGTCTTTACCATAAATTTAAGCTTTAATTAGGAGGCCCTGAATCTCTTTTATGTGTTTTGATGGATTTATGACTCCCACTATGGAAGAAAATCAAACCATGCAAAGCTAATCTTCTTAGCAGAAATAACCCTATAATACAGGACAAATGAAAGACACCTAAGCAATAGAGATTCCCTATGTTCTTCATCAAATGTGTGGGAAGATGTTTAATCAATGAAAAAAAATCACATAATATTAAACAGAATTACGACTTTATATACCAAATAATGTTTAAAAAGACTCCCATACATAGAGGTTTGAATGTCTATTGAATCTCGGCTTTTAAACTTTGGTATATGATTTCTTTTCATAATATATTTTAGTGGTCACCATTTTTATAGTGATATATTTTTTTAATATTTTATAAAAGAAAGTACCATAATACCATAGCAAAATTGCACAGTTTGTTAGCTTTTGATATTTATAAATCATGTGAATGTATTCATGAGCATTGTCTTATTTTCCCCCAAATAATCCCTTCAACTATCCCTTAAAAGAGCATAAAATGACATTCCATGAGGTTTGTATTTAAGAATCTGTGATGTAGTCCTAACAAATATAACCAAGAAACTGTTAGTTCAACAAACTCAATATAAAACAATGTAAAATATACTATTATAACTATTTTTATCTTTCTATCAATTCTATTATATATTGTGTCCCCATGACACTTGTTAAGTTCATTCATAATGTGGCTTTATGTTCTGATAACCTCAACTTCATATTTGATAAAACAGGAGAATTTAGGACATTTGTGAGTAAAACTACTGTAATAATGATAAGCTTTGCCTTCAATCTATTCTGCTTATATTAGCATTTTTCAATATATGTCATTCATTTTGTTTCTGCATAATTGTTTTATTTTTGCATATAAGAATCTTAGTTTTTTTAATTTCTTATTTCAAACTAATGTTCCAAAGAGTAAAAGCAAATTTGAATACTCTAATGAAAATTCATGTGAACAACTTGTCATATGCAGAATAGACACAATGGTATTATAGTTCTTTAGAAGAGAAAAACATTTTACAATAACATTGACTTTTTAATAAGGTTTATTTGAGTTTTCTACGTTTCCTTTATGTAAACTTGATTGTAAACCCCTTATTTTCCCTTCATTTGAATTACAGATTCAGTGTTAAGTCAAAATATGAGATACTTTGCCATATAATGTCAAAGATTTTTTCTTCATTGAATGATACCCCAACTGTTAATAAGAACTACATAATGTATCCCACTATGAACAACAGAAAATAAGCAAATGTACAGGCAAATAAGGAGTACATCTCCTCCAGATTTAAACAATAATGACTTTTTTTTCAGGGAGTTCTGTCATTTAACTTGTACACCTACTTGGCTATTTCATCTGACCTACATGTTATTAATTTAAGAGAATAGCTATATGTATACTTGCTGGTAATTGAAATTAATTATTTTCCAAAATAGTAACAGATATAAAGGTATTCTGTGGTTAAGTAGAATATGTTGTCTGAATATTAAAAGAGGATATTCTGTTTAAGTAATTATGGAAGACATGATTTGATATCTGGGATTTCAGAATGATACAATGCGGAGCCAGTGGGTACATGGTAGGGAAGAAAAAAGAGTGTGTTGACAATTGCTGAAGATGAATGATGCTTGCACAAGGGTTTATGGCACTATTTTCTCTACTCTTGTATATGTTGTATATGTTTAAGATTATGTATATAAAAGATTTAAAGATGTTCTGAATGAGTTTGATTTAGGATAAGAGAGTAGCTTGAAAGCTCTAGGTTAGAGCAAAGGTCTTATCCAGTGAAGAAGTATAAGGACTCTCCTTAGATGTTTGATACCAGTCTCTGATAATGAAAAATATTTCATGGCATTAATTCTCAAAATAAATCCCTTTGCCTTTCAATTATATTGTCCATTATCATCATTAGTTAAAATAAAGTACAGGAATTTTTGTATTAATGGGAGCCTTTTTTCCATATTAATAACACAAAATCAAGCTAGTCAATAAGAGATCAGGAAGGTACAGAGCAGAAGAAAGAATCAGGAACAGATATTATATAAAATGGGTACAGGGGAAATACAGAGCAAGGGAAAATATTTTGAAGACAGAAACAGGCAAAAATAAAGAAAAAATAAGTTTGGGCAAATGTCTGCTTTTTTATGCTTTTCAAGTAGTAACAACTGGCTCCATTCTGATTGTTTTTGAAAATATGAGAATAAAGCTTGCGTGCTATTTGAGAGACTGGACAGAGAAGTTCCATGAAAAGGTGGATAGAGGAAAGTCAAATTATTTGTTTAGAATTGTGTAAGGAAAGTGGATAGAGGACACTGAAATTATTTAGGTAAAATTTTATAAAGAAATTTCATTCCCTCCTTAAAATATATCTCAGTTCTATTAAATGTGTTAATGGAAACAGAACAACCTCAGATTGGAAGGGACTTTTTAAAAATGTGGCCCAAAGAATTCCTCTGGGAGTTTCATCTTATTTTGTGGTCTCTAACTCTCACTTTTCTGCCACTAGCATGAAATTGGCTCAAACTATTCTTGTCACATAGTAGGAGCTAATTCTAGATTAGGGGTACACATATGAAAGCGTAAATATTGATAGTCTATGTATGCTGCAAGCCTTAACATGAAGGCTAATGTTCCAGTCTTGCCAAGACACCTGTTCCCCATATTAGAAATTTCTCTCTCCTTTGCCATGTTAAGAGTTATTTCACTTCAGATCAGTATACATTGCAAGTCCAGCCAGCTCAATTTAAATTTAGGCATCATGATTCCCATGGTAGTGTCCTGGCTGCCTTCCCAGAAGGTATTATTGGTGACCTTATTGCTCTCTTCTTTAAATACAAAGTTAATTATGACTAGCTCGAGCCTCTAATGTCTGATGACCTTTGAGACATTATACAGCCCCCTACTAATCATCTAACAAGTTGATGAGATTCTATGGGAGAAAGTATTTGTTTAAAAAATTGCCAGATCAAGCCAGGGGAAACTGAGTAGTGCCTTCTGATAAAATGGGGTGGCAGAGAGTATATTTGTGGGGACTCACATCATTGGGACTGGGTCAATTAGGGGTAATTTTAAGAGCGTGGAATACACACCCATACACTCACATCATTGGTACTGGATAATTTTAGGAGTGTGGAATACACACCCATCACCTCTGACAAATATGCTGAGTTAAATATGAGTATGAACTGGAATAATAAGGCTGAGAAAAGAGAATATTGGAATACTGGCTAATTATTTTTCTAAGGGGTCTAGATTTTTGCAGGTTTATATGGTTTCTCCACCATATAGGTTAGATTCATTTTATTGCTTAATCTGGTTCAATTTACATCTATCTATATGTATCAGATATCAAAAAATTTAAAGAAAATATATTAAATTTCATTTTAGGTTTAAAGTGCTCTATGCATAAATATATTTTAATACATTTATTTGGCAATGAAAAGTATTTTCTTACTGATTCTGACTTATAGAATATAACACTACAGTAAATTTAACAGCTGGATTCATCTTCAAGTGATTGCAGAATTTTAGCAAAATATACATCATCTCATTTAATAATTATACAAATACTCATAGTATTTGCTATTGATAAATGTTGATTTCTTTATATGGTGCATCTTTTCCTTGTGGACTAAATTGTGTTTAAAAGGAATGTATATTTATTTACTTAAGATCGTTCAAGATATGGAATGCAGCTAATTTGTATTAAAATAATAAAAAAGAGAAAAGCTATTTTTATCTTTTCCATTTTAATAAGCAGTAAAAAAACATACATATATGAAAAAATAAGTGTACCTTTATCCATCATAACCTAAAATATATTTATATTTACCTTACTTCCAAGATGTTGGTAAATCTAGAATTTGGAATGACATGGATAAAAATAAATATGCATTTAGCTGTCTTTATTGTAATTCTGCAATTACTACTTGGATATGTGATCTATAATAAGAATTACATTAATGAGAAATAAGTTGATAAAGCTAATGTCCAAAAATGTAGCATTTAATTGTGAAATAAAACAATCTACATGAGATTTGGAACATGAATGAAAGAAGAAGTTTCAGAAATAAGATGATTACATTATAGCACAATTAAGGGCAGTAAACAGGTTGATAGCAGATGAGACAACAGGGAAAAAAGAAATGTGGTCTGTTATGCAGCTGTAAGAAGAAATGAAATTGTAAAGCATATGGCAACATGAATGAACCTGGAGGACATTATGTTGAGCAAAGCAATCCAGACACAAAAGGACAAATGCTTTATGATTATGTTTCTATGAACCAAATACATTGTGTAACATATTGTATGATTTTAAAAAATTATATGTATCCAGTACAAGAAAAATAAAAAAAAAAAATCAGGCACTATAAAAAAAAGAACTATAGTCTGAAATGTAACAGAATATTGTGCTAATAAATTTTATCCTGTACCCATCTCTTACCAAGCAACATTAAAACTCTATTCTAAGTAGTCACTTTTCAAAACACAATTCTTCAGAGGCAATTGATGGATTCTGCACCCAGTAGGTTCCTAAACTCATTAAATTTTTGCATAAGTGGCCCTAGAAAGACACTTTCTGTTTGGGATATTCAAGCGTCAGTTGACATCAAGGATTGCATTGTTTAAGAGAAGTAGTGTAGTGTTAATTCAGGGTACAATATATCCTCATAAATCCTGGGATTATCACTTTTGTAGGCCCAGGTAGAGGTGGAAACATTGGGTTATGCTCTATTTCTAGCACTTGAACAGAGTGAAGGCAACTGTAATTATGAGGATTTCGAAGTTGGCTGGTTTTGGTGTGTCTTAGAAGCTATAAATAAAAGAGGTTTAGTTGAGCCAATATTAACTCAAAGTATGTTGTGAAAATCAGAAGGCCTTCATGATAGTGTTTAATGAGACCCTCAACTTTTGCAGCCACAGGGCAGACTTCTATAAATCAGGCCCCAGATTTAATCATAAAAGTGAGAGAAACATAAGAAAACTAAATACAGAGATTTGACAGAAATCCTATCAGTCTGATAGTGAATGAGTGAGACTCTTGGGTGGCTGTGCATGAGACACTTGAATGCCGAGATTACTTAAATACTCAAGGTTGGCCCAAGCAGTGCACACCTCATTGCAAGAAAAGAGCAACCTCCCCTTGCCTGGAGACCTTAGAAAGACCACGCCTGATATAGATCTTTTTAACAGGACACTTATCCCATTCTAGATCCACCCCTGGTCCTCACTGTTTCCAGACCAATTTTTAGATCTCAGCAAAGCTCAAATAGATGAGTATATTCCCTAGGTCAAGTAGTTTATTTATAGAAAAATATGGATTACCTGATAATTATACCTGCAGGATTGAGGGCAATATTTGTGAGAATGCATCTTGTGTTTCTTCATCATTTGTATTTAGTCTTTGGACACTTGTCTTTTCAAGTCTTTTGTTCATTTTTTAATTGGATACTTTGTCTTTTTTCGTTGAGTTGTGTTATCTCCTTAAATATCATGGATATTAAACTCTTATCAGATATGTGATTGCCAAATATTTTCTCCCATTTAGTTGGCTGTCTTTTCACCCTTTTGACAACATCATTTGAGGTGCAAAAGTGATGAATTTTGAGAAAGTCCCATTTACCTATTTTTCATTTTGTTGCTCATGTTTTGGGCATAATGTTTAAAAAACGACTGCCTACCACAAGATCTTGAAGATGTATTCCTACATATTCTTCTAGGAGTTTTATGGTGGTTGTTTTTATACTTAAGTCCTTTATCCATTTTGAGTTCATTATTGTACAAGGTGAGAGATAGGGCTCTTCTTTCTTTCTTTCAGATACGGCTATCCATTTCTCCCAGGACCATTTGTTGAATAGACTGTTCTGGCCCATTTGGGTAGGCTTAGCATCCTTGGCAAAAATCACTTAACTGAAGGTGTGAAGGTCAATTTCTGAGTTCTTGATTCAGTTCTACTGGTCAATTTCTCTGTCCTTATGCCAGTACCATGCTGTTTTTACCACTGCAACTAAGTAATATGCTTCATCAGGAAGTGACAGTCCTCCAGCTTCCTTCTTTTTAAAGACATTTTTGGCTATTCGGGGCTCCTTACCCTCCCAAACAAATTTGATTATTGACTTTTTGATTTTTGCAAAAAAAGGCTGTTGGGATTTTTATTGGGGTTCCGTAGAATCTGTAAATCAGTTTGGGTGGAATTTTCATCTTAATGATATTTAGTCTTCCAATCCATGAACATATTATGCCCTTCCATTTATTTAAGCCTTCTTTGGTTTCTTTAAGCAATGTTTTGTAGTTTTCTGAATATAGACCCTTTATGTTCTTGGTTAAGTTTATTCTTAAATATTTTATTGTTTTAGTCAATATTATAAATGGAATTTTTTCTAATTTCCTCCTCAGATGGCACATCTGTAGTGTATAGAAATGCTATTGATTTTTGCATAATAATCATGTATCCCACCACTTTGCTGAACTTTTCTATTAATTCTAGTACCTTTGTTGTGGATTTTTCAAGATTTTTGAGATTTAGGATCATGTCATCAGTGAATAGTGAAAGTTTTACTTCCTGTTTGGGTGCATTTTATTTCTTTGTCTAGCCTAATTGCTCTACTTAGAGCTTCCAATACAATATTGAATAATAATGGTTACAGTGGACATCCTTGTCTTCTTCCTCATCTCAGTGGGAAAGCTTCAGTCTTTCACCATTGAGTACCATGCTAGTTATAGGTTTTTCATATGTGCACTTTACCATATTGAGAAATCTTCCTTCTATTTCCTCTCTTTTGGAGTGTTTTTATCAAGAAAGGGTATGCATTTTGTCAAATGCCTTTTCTGCATCAATTGACAGGATCATGTGATTTTTCTTCTTCAATTTATCAATGTGGTTTGTTACACTAATGGATTTTCTTGTGTTGAACCAAACTTGCATACCTGGGATAACACCCACTTGATCATGGTGTATAATTCTTTTAATGTGCCTTTGGATTTTGTTTGCAAATATTTTGTTGAGGATTTTTGCATCTATATTCATTAGAGATATTGGTCTGTAATTTTCTTTGTACTATCTTTATGTGGTTTTGTTATTAGGGTAAGGTTGCCTTCAGAGAATAAGTTTGGTATCATTCTTTCCTGTTCAATTTTTTTGAAGAGCAAGTTCAGTATTAGTTCACCTTGGAATGATTGGTAGAATACACCTGTGAAGTCATCTGGTAATGGGCTTTTCATCTTTGGGAGTGAGGTCTTCTATTTCTTTTAAAGTCAGTATAGGTAGTTCATGTGTTTCCATGAATTAGTCCATCTTGTCTACATTTTCTAGTTTTTTGGAATAGAGCTGCTCATAGTATCCTCTTAGTATCTCTCTTATTTAAACAGGGTCAGTGGTATCTCTCATATTTATTTACTTGTGTCTTCTCTTTTTTTCTTGGTCAGTCTAGCTAAGAGTTTGTCAATTTTGTTGATCTTCTCAAATAACTGACTTTTGGTATTGTTGATTCTCTCTCTTGTTTTCTTTTTGTTGTTGTTGTTCTCGATTTCATTTATTTCTGTCCTGATTTTTACTACTTCTACCCTTTGGCTAGGTTTGCGATTAGTTTGCTGTTCTTTTCCTAGTTCTTCCAGGTGTGCAGTTAGAGCATCAATCATAGCTCTTTCTCCATTTTAATGTGAGCATTGAGGGCTATAAATTTTCCTCTCAGCACTGCCCTTGCAGTGTCCCACAGGTTTTGATATGTTGTGTTCTCATTTTCATTCATCTCAAGACATTTGCTGAATCCTCTGCAATTTCTTCTTTGGCCCACTGATTTTTTAAGAGCATGTTGCTTAATCACCATGTATTTATGAATTTCCCTTTTTCTGTCTTTTATTGATTTTCAACTTCATTCGGTTATGATCAGAGAAAGTGTTTTGTAGAATTTCAATCTTTTTAAATTTATTGAAATTTATCTTGTGACCCAACATATTGTCTATCTTGGAGAAGGATCCATGAGCCCTTGAAAAGAAGGTATATTCTGCTGTTTGGAGGTGCAATGCTCTATAGATGTCTGTTAGGTCTAGTTCATTTTTCATATTATTCAAGTTCTCAGTGTCTCTATTTATCCTTTCTCCAGATGTTCTAACCAATACTGAGAGTGGTGCATTTAAGTCTCCAGCTATTATTGTAGAGAAATGTATTTCTCTCTTCAGCTTTGCCAGTGTGTGCCTCATGTATCTTGGGGCACTGAGGTTAGGTGCATAAATATTTAGAATAGCTATTTCTTCTTGGTG
Source organism: Cabassous unicinctus (assembly GCA_029593785.1). Lineage (NCBI taxonomy): Eukaryota > Metazoa > Chordata > Mammalia > Cingulata > Chlamyphoridae > Cabassous > Cabassous unicinctus. The sequence continues at coordinate 18,857 of JAQZBX010012868.1, forward strand.
AATTGTCCCTTTTATTAATATATAATGACCTTCTTCATCCCTTATAACAGTTTTGCATTTAAAATCTATTTTGTCCGATATTAGTATCACTACTCCTGCTCTTTTTTTGTTATTGTTTGCATGGAATAGCTTTTTCCAACCTTTTACTTTTAACCTGGTTGTGTCCTTACATCTTGACATGAGTCTCTTGTAGACAAAATATAGATGGCTCATATTTTTAAATCCATTCTATCAGTCTGTGTCTTTTAATTGAGGAGTTCAAGCCATTAACATTCAATGTTATAACTGTAAAGGTATTACTTACTTCATACATTTTGAACTTTGTCTTTATTTTGTCATATCATACTATAGTCTATCTTTTACCCTTTTTAATAGTCTTCATTTCTACACTTTTCTCCAAGACTCTAACCCTTGTTTTTTCCTTCCAGGCTGCTGCAGCACTGCCTTTAGTATCTCTTGGTGTTTTTTCCCCCAACAAACTGCTTTTTCTATTTATTTATTTTTTAATATACATTTTTAAATTTTTAAAAAGATATTTAGATTGCAATAATATTACATAAAAATGTAGGAGATTCCCATATGACCCACTCCCTATGCCTACCACACTTTCCCATATTAACAACATCCTTCATTAGTATGGTACATTTGTTACAGTTTTACAGTTGATGAACACAAATTGGGGCATTGTCATTAAGTGTGGACTATAGCATATATTATAGTTTAATTCTAGTCCTTTGGTAACATATTTTATCAGTTTTTGTTCGTCTGTGAAGACTTTGAGCTCATTCATTTTTGAAGAACTGTTTTGCTGGATACAGAATTCATGGCTGGAAGATTTTCCCTTTCAATACCTTAAATACATCACACTGTTTTCTTCTCTCCTCCATGGTTTCTGCTGAGAGGTCAGCACTTAATATTATCAAGTTTCCCTTGTATGTGATGCTTTTCTTTTCTTTTGCTGCTTTCAAAATCTTCTCTTTATCTCTGATATTTGTTATTCTGAATAGTAGGTGTCTTGGGGTAGGTCTATTCGTGTATATTCTGTTTAGGGTGTGTTGTCCTTCTTGGATATTGATGTTTATGTCTTTCATAAGGGTAGGGAAGTTTTCAGTCATTATTTCCTCAAATATTCTTTCTGCACCATTTCCATTTCCTTCTCCTTCTAGAATGCTGACAATGCATATTGTTTTGCATTTCATGTTGTCATTCAATTCCCTGAGATCCTGTTCCATTTTTTTCCATTCTCTTCTCTTTCTGTCCTCCTGTCTTTTCCAGTTCAGATGTTCTGTCTTTGAAATCACTAATTTTGTATTCAAGCAGTTCAAATCTGTTCTTGTGTGCCTCTAATGTATTTTTAATTTCATCCATTAGGTCTTTCACTCCCATAAAATCTGTTACTTTTCTGTGCAGACTTTTAAATTATTCTTTATGCTCACCCAGTGTCTTCTTAATATTCTTTATCTCTTTCATTATATTTTCATTCAATTCTTTGAAGTGATTTAGGAGAGTTGTGTGATTATCACTGATTGTCTTAAATCCTGAATCTCTTCAGGGTATTTGGTTTGTTCCTTTGGCTGGGACATCTCTTCCTGTTTCCTAGTATGGCTTGTAATTTTTTGTTGATGTCCAAGCATCTGATATGTTGATGAATTTACTCTGATGGCCAATTTCTATCTTGCCTATTGCTATTATTTTTTCACAGCTCTTTGATACTTGATTCAACTTATTCTAAGTCTTGAAAATTGCCCAGTTTAAGTTACCAAAATTGTGCCAGAGACTCATTAATGGGGTGCAGACTTTCTCTCAGGGGTGGGGTAAAGAGCGCTCTGAAAGCAGTTTTTGTCCATGTAGTTTCCAGATGGGCCAGCAGATGGTGCTTGTTGGTGCACCTTTCCACAAAGGTGTATCATGTTGGTTTTCCTTTGTTTTCATCTGGCCAGAACTGAGATTCAAGTGGGATCCACTGGCCAAGTTCACAGAAGAAAAGCCCTCGACTCACCCTCCCTTTTGCCTTGTAACAGCTGGCAGGGAGGAATACATCTGCTCTCCTCTCAGCTGCAATGAGACAGAGGTTTTATTCCCACTGAATATCTTGGGGGTGGGGGAGGGGAAGCCCTTCCCAGCAGCTGGGAGGTTAGTAACTCACAGTTTGTTGTTTTGGCTTCTTTCACTTTCTGTCCCTCACCCTCTTGGGAATTGTGAAGCACTGTCCTGGTCTGCTGACACCCAAAGCAGGTCTCTTAGGCAGATTTTGGCTCTGTCTCCATTGTTTTGTGAGAGATATGAGCCTTATCTACCTAATCCGATGCCATTTTCCCACCCCTATATTTTTACTCAGTTTTAATTGATTTTTTTGCCTTTTTTAGTTGTTAAGTGGAAGGCTTTCTTTATATATTCTGATATTAACTTTTTTTATATATGTGGTTACCAAATATTTTTGCTTTGAGTAGTATTGATATGTTAATGCTATTTAGTCTTCCAATCTGTGAACACAGAATGTCCATTATTTATTTATGCCTTTTTAGAAATGTTTTTTAGCAATTGTTGTAGTTTTCTGTATACAAGTCCTTTACATCCTTGGTTAGGTTTTTTCCTAGATATTTGATTCTTTTAGTTGCTATTGTGAATGGAATTCATTTCTTGATTTCATCTTCTGATTATTCATTTTTTGGGTATATAAACACTACTGATTTATAAGTATTGATCTTGTAAACTGTCACTTTGCTGAACTTATTGATTAACTCCAGGAAATTTGTAATGGATTTTTCAGGATTATCTGTGTAAAGGATCATATTTTCTGCAAATAGGGAAAGTTTTACTTCTTCTTTTCCAATTTGTATGCCTTTTGTTTCTTTTTCTTTCCTAATTGTTCTGATAAGAACTTCCATCACAATGATGAATAAAAGTGGTGACAGTGGGCATCCTAATTTTGTCCTGATCTTGGAGGTAAAGCTTTCAGTCTTTCACTATTAAGTAGATGTTAGCTGAGGGCTTTTCATATGTGCCCTATCATGTTAGGAAGTTTCTTTCTAGTCCTTGTGTTCTATGTTTGTTTGGGTTTTTTTATTGTAAAAGGTGATGGATTTTGTCAAATGCCTTTTCTGCATCAATTGAGATGATCATGTGCTTTTTTTCCCTTCACTCTATTAATGTATATTACATAATTGATTTTCTTATGTTGAACTAGCCTTGCATAACAGGAATAAATCCCAATTGACCACAGGGTATAATTCTTTTAATATGCTGTTCGAATCAGTTTACTAGTAGTTTGTTGGGGATTTTTTGCATCCATATTTATGATACAGTGACCTGTAGTTTTCTTTTCTTGTGGTAAGTTTATCTGGCTTTGGTCTGAGAGTGATTTTCGGAGAATGAATTAGAGAGTGGTCCCACCTCTTCAATTTTTTGGAAGTATTTGTACAGAATTGGAGTAAGTCTTCTTGGAATGTTTGGTAGAATTCTTCTGTGAAGTCATCTGGTCCTAGGATTTTTTTGTTGTTGTAGAGTGATTCTTGATTACTTATTCAATCTCTTAAGTAGTAATTGGTTTGTTGAGATCCTGTATTTCTTCTGCAGTCAAAGTAGGAAGTTTGTGTGTTTGTCCATTTCATCAGGTCCATCTATTTTATTGGTGTGCAGTTTTTTTATAGTATCATCATAGTCCTTTTTATTTCAGCAAGTTTCATTGTAAGGTCCCCCTTTCTATTTCTGATTTTAGTTATTTATATCTTCTTTCTTTTTATTCTCTGTTAGTCTAGCTAAAAGTTTTTCAATTTCATAAAATCAACTTTTGGTTTTGTTGATTCTCTTTATTTTTTGTTTGTTTTTTTGTTTTGTTTTGTTTTTATTTTTGTTTTTCTTTTCTATTTCATTTATCTCCACTCTAATCTTTGCTATTTCCTTCTTTGACTCACTTTAGGTTTAGTTTGCTCTTATTTCTCTAGTTCTTACAGTTTTAATGTTATGTCTCTGTTTGAAGTCTTTCTTCTTTTTAAATGTAAGCACCTAGAATGATAAATTTCCCTCTCAGCACTCTCTTTGCTGCATCCCATAAGTTTCTGTATGTGATATTTTCATTTTAATTCTTTACAAGATATTTCCTAATTTCACTTCTGATTTCCTCCTTAACCCATTGGATGGTAAAGATTATGTTATTCAATTGCCCATATTTGTGAATTTTTTTCCTTTCTCCCTCTATTATTGATTTCAGGCTTCATTCAATTTTGGTTGGAGAATATGCATTTAAATATTTTTTTAAAATTTTTTTCAGATTTGTTTTGTGACCCAATATTGAGCCTATCCTGGAGAGTGATCCATGTGCACTTGAGAAGCATGTGTATTCTGTTTTGTTGGGTGACGTGTTCTATGTATGTCTGCTAGTTATAGGTGTTTTAGACTATCATTCAAGATTGTACTTCCTTATTGATCCTCTGATTGGATGTTTTCTTCATTATTGAGAGTGGTATATTAAAGTCTCCTACCTTTAATGTAGAACTGTCAATTTCTTCCCTCAATTCTGTCATTATTTGCTTCATATATTTTGGGGCTCAGTTAGATGCATATATATTTATAATTGTTACATCTTTCTGTTGAATTGTCTCCTTTTTGTGTATATAATGGCCATCTTTGTCCCTCATAACAGTTTTTTTACTTAAAGACTATTTTATAGAAAATTACTCTAGCCACCCAACTATCATTTGGTTACTACTTGAATGGTATATATATATTTTTCCATCCTTTCACCCTCAATCTATCACAATATACTGTAATAATACTGGCACATAATTATACAAATGGTTAGCTTTACTACTAGTCTTTATTTCTTTATGCCACTTTGAACCACTATCTAGACCTTTCATTTATGAAGAAATCTCTTTAACATTGTTTGTAGGGCAGGTCTAGTGGCAATCAACTCCCTCAGCTTTTGTTTATCTGAGAATGTCTTAATCTCTCCCTCTTTTTGAAAGAAAGTCTTGCCGGATATAAGATTATTGGCTGACAGTTGTTTTCTTTCAGCACTAAGTATTTCAACCCACTGCCTTTTTGCCTCCATGGTTTTAAAATCAGAAATCAGTACTCAACCTAATTGGTAATCCTTTTTATGTAATATATTGCTTTTCTCTTGCAGCTTTCAGAACTCTCTCTTTGTCCTTTGCATAAGATATTGTGTTCAATATATGACAATGTGTATTTTTTTTTTCATATTTATTCTGTTTAGTCTTCTTCGGTGTGCCTATTCACATATTTTGCTAAGTTTGGGAAGTTTTTTGTCATTATTTCTTTGACTCTTCTTTCTGCCTCTTTCTCTCCTTCTTCTCTTTCAGGGATTCCCATCATGCATTGTTGTGCTTGATGGTGTTCCAGAGTTGCCTTAGGCTATTTTTGCTATATATATTTTCTGCTCTCAAGCTCAACTTGACTCATTTCAAGTGTCTTGTCCTCAAGATCACTGATTTTTCCTTCTGCCTGTGCCAATCTACTTTTGAAAGTCTCCTAGGCGTTACTTTCATTTCAGTTATTGTGATCTTCAACTCCAGTAATTCTATTTCTTTTTAAAATTTCATTCTTTTTACTAAGATGTTCAAATTGTTCATTCATTGTTTTCCTCATGTCCTTTAGTTCTTTCTATGTATTTTCTTTCATTTCTTTCAGCATTTTTGATATCATTTTTTAAAGGCTTTTTTTTATATGTCCACACACTTGTCTTCTTTGGTGCTTTCTCGATATTTATTTTCTTCCTTTGAGTGGACCAGCATTTCCTGTATCTTAGTTTGTCTTGTACTCTTGTTACACATGGTACATTTTAATATTTAAAAATGTTAACTCTAGGATTTATTTCCTGAGATGTCTGTTTCTTGGATTTGTATCTGGCTATTGTTTAGCCAGAGATTTTCTTGAGCTTCAGTCCTCCTATCAGGGAGGTTTTCCCTGTCTTGTAGTCCTCAGTCTTGTCCTGAGCTTTCCTTGTTAGTTATTTTTGAATTCCACTATTTACTGGAATTATAGTGATCCCCTCTGTTTCCCATGATAAGACCTCTCTTTCCCAGTGGTTTGAAGCCAGCAGGCCTTTGTTGCAGATTGTCCACTTCTATAGTTTTTTTATACCCCTTTTGTTGCCTCAAACTACTTTTGCCTGGAAGGCAAATTCTAAGAAAGGGGACATGCTGGAGAGGACTTTCACAAGTCAGTTGTTCCTATCTGAAACAGGGTCAGGGACCCAAGAAGAGGCTCAGAATGGCTCCAAAGTGTCTGGGGAGGGGATCAGGAAGGGTGCCAAGAGCTTTTCTAAAGTCACTCCAAAGCTGAGCTCTCCTGTTTTGCCCAGAAAATGCAGCCCTTCAGCTAACTGGCCCCTGAAACCCTGAGGAAGTGCAGAATCTTTATGTTTCCACCACTGCAGTCCTTTCTGAAGAGGGTTGAAACAATGGCTTTTATTCATGTCAGGTTGAAACAATAGCTACCTTCAGATTTGGGTCCCAAGTGATCCAAATTTGCTAAACAAATCCATGACCAGGGATCAACTGTTTCCACCCCTGTTCTTGGTGTGCACCAACCAGCTATCCAGGAGCTGGACTCCACAAAGTCCTGCCATAAGGGTGGGGGGAATGGTGACAGTGGCTGCTGTACAGAGAGAGGAATTTACTCTTTTTACCACAATTTATCAGCCTCTTCCTCCTGCTTTTCCTGAATGCTGAATGGTGTTCTTCTGGCTTCCAGGTTTTCAGAATAGTTGTTTCAGATAGTTCCTGTCTGTTAAATTGCTGTTTTGGTAGAAGGACTGAGTTATGAGGTCTGGAGCTCCCCACTTTGCCATCTTCCCAATTTCATTTTGAGTAATATTCTAATGGGAAGCAATGCCAGGGTGGCAGCCAAGGTGCCTTGCCCCTCAATGATCTGTCATGATTACTAATTCACCATGGTTCACCAATCGGCAAAATGTGTTGATATGACAGATTATTTTTTTAAATTGTACAGATAAAAGAAACTGTTATTTTCACCATAATGGAAAATCATGATTCCTCACCCAGTTGCCAGAAATATTTCCAAACATTTGAAAAGGATTATTGTTCCAAGGCGCACAGGCACAATAAATATTTCTCTATTTCTCTCCCAAAGAAAACTGTGTCTGTTTACCAGATTAACTGTAAACTAGGAAATGAAGAATACCTAATCTAGTTTAGAGAAGCTTAAATCAAGGTTTGAGTTGACACAGATACCAAGGAGTCCAAAGTGCCATCATGCACACACACACACACACACACACACACCCCAAACCAGGTGGATTTAGGACTTAGAGAAGTCAAGTGATAAATAGATTTCTGGCCATAGTAAATCTCAGAATCTGTCCATTGGGCATTTAGTGGGGCTTGTGACTCCTGATTGATCCCTATAAGATGATATTTAATAGTGCAAGTGGATTCATGCCCATACTTGCCACTCTCCAATAGCCACAGCAGTCAGAGATAGCTTAACAGAATGGAAATTTTAACAGGTCACATCTCTGCTGAGAACTCCCCAAAGGAATTCAACTGATCTGGGGAAAAGATCCTATGTAATCTTGCCTTTGACCACCTTCAGCCCATACAGAGCCACTCTGCAAACTTTCATACAGTCATCCCATTTTCTATCTGTTATTTAAAAATAATGAACTCCTCTTATCCACAGGAACACAAACCTATGGTACTTTTTTTTGTTTTTTGACATGACTATCTGCCACTTGTCCTTTATCTAGCTAATTTCTATTTGCTTTTCTTACCTTCACTAAGAAAGTAAGAAGGAAAGCAAGTAGGAAAGAAGGCTCCTTAACTCCCAAGAATATGTTAAATCCTACCCCTACCTCACTGTATAATCTCATTGTACTTATCAAAACTGTAATTATGCCTTAGCATATATGTATTAGTTACTTGAGGGCATAGACTATGCCCATCTGATTTATTATTTAATTTCCAGCATATAGTACATTATTTTCAACTGAAATTTTGATCAATTACTCTTTTTTAAATAAAAACAAATTAATGGTTAAATGAATGAATGAAAAAACATGCCATTACATAAAGGGAAAACTTTCAGGTGGTGGATTTAACCTAAACAAATGTGTGACATAACAATAAGCTCAATGTAAGCAGCAGGCTCTAAGATGATGAGCTGCACAAAAATGAAACTGCCAAGAAAGACAGGAGTTTCAGGAAGAAGGGAATTGAATAGCAAAGTGAAGAATTTGAAGTATAGTGAAGAGGCAATAAGGAACCAATGTAGATATTTTAATTTTTAAAAAATTATTCTTGAAGAGTAAAAGCAAATGATGCATGATTATGTATTTTCTTATTTCTCTGATATTAGCATTTGTTTTTTTATTACAAGATCTCTTTATAGTGATATAAAACTGCAATTATAGCTTAAGCATTGGAAGAAAACTCTTTATAGGTTTTTCTTTATAGGATTTTGTAGGATTTATACATGCCTATAAATCCATATGTGCTATAACAACAAGAAAAAAAGTAAATGAATTCTATTTGAAAATGGTGTTATTTTTTGTTTTACGAAAATAAGGGTAAAATGTGGATGAAATGCAAATTAGGAACTTTAAGTGAAGACTGATTGGTTTTAAGAGGTTTTCTTGTAAAGGAAAAAAGTGATTTAGAGGTTAAGCATTTTTGGGTAATGTGAGAATCACATGAAGAGGCAGCTCTGAGATCTAACATGTCCACCTTCTCACAGCCAAGAATAGCAATTATGTTGTGCTGAATACTCTGCCTTTAGTGGCTTGACATTAATGACTAGAAAGCAGGTGTATTAGCCATCCCCACCTATTACACTGTGTGGTCCCTTCCTCTTTATAAACTTCATCTACCAAAATACACTAAGCCTAATGGGGAAGAGACAAATTACCAAGTCTCATTTTATCAGTTTAAATGATTTTCCATCTCTGGAATGCTATTAGGTCAAGTTAATGCTTCTTAAAGGTACCACACAGAAGAATTCTTGCTCATTGATTTCTTAATATTTTGATGTGTGGTTTCACTAACTGATACTACATATCACTATTGATCAGTGTAATGTCAGCATGCACATTGAACTTGAATTCTATAATGGCAGCAGTGATATATAGCTGATTAAAAAAAAAAGAAAGATAAAAAAATACAATTCTATGTATGGGAAGCAAGACAATGTTTAATAAACACATGAACAGATCAGAATAATACATTCAGCAATATATGAAAAGGGATTTAAAAGTAAATTTAAGGTGGCAAGAGTAAGAAACCTCTCTGTTGAACATTATAGATTCATTCCAAGTTTGAAGAGTAGAAACAATTCACTCATGAACACTTGAGTTTACTTCTGAAAGAAAATTGGGGAAAATGAAACTTAAATTGTGTTGAGTCTGTTAAAATGAAGCCATTTGTCTCAGGTTTCTAAGGCTCTTGTGCTAAAATTTCCAGAACTTGGTGGCTTAAAATAGTCCTGGAAGCTAGATGTCTAAAATCAAAGGGTCAAAAAGGTCATTCTCCATCTGAAGCTTGTATTGGAAAATCCTTCTTTGCTTCCTCTAGTGTGTGGTATTTGCCAGCAATCCTTGGGCTTCAACTTCAAAACAAGCAGCAAAGTATCTCTAAATTTTTATTCTGACCCTCTTGCTTCCCTCTTTCACTTATAAGGACCCTTTTGATTGCATTAAGACCATCTCGATAACGCAGAATAATCTCTCCACTTTATAATTTGTCACCTAATCTCATCTGCAGAATCCCTTTTGCCATGCAAGCTAACATATTCATAGATTCCAGGAATTAGGATGTGGACATCTTTGTGGGACTATTATTCTGCTTCCCACAGTATCATTATGTATTTTGAATTATTCAAGTTTCCCCAGTATTACCAATAAAACAATGCATTCCACTTCACTGCACTCCAACCTCAATGATCTTTTCACTACCATAATTAGTTTCTTACTTATCAAAATGTTCAGTATCAGACTCATACAATAACAGATTCAGGTAGAATGATAACAGAAAAGATGGCATATAAGCTAAAATAGAAATAATTTCCTGTGACTGTCATCATATAATTCAATTAGTTTCCTATCATCAAATATATGCTACATGTCTGTTGATTTACACTAATAGAACTATCCAGAAGTCACATTAATATTGATGCTCTTCTTCCTTAATCTATGAAATTCTTTAAAATTATTCCACTAAATTAGAGGAAAGGCACTGTATTCTTTTATTTCAGAGTGGTTATTTTGTTTGTTTTAAATATAGTTGTCTCTAAATATTACAAAATAACAGTTAAATATATTTGAAATCTACAGTGAAAATTTGAGCTTTAGCAAGTTGAAACAAAGGGGTTAAGATATGGGAAAAGACTATAAGGTCAATGACTTTTTGTTGTGCTTTAGAAATGTGAAAACTATAATTTGAGGGTATGATGAATGCTGTGTCCATATGCCTCTGGAAGTTAAGAAAAAAGACAAAGAGATGTACTATCTTTGAAATGACGGACTTAATTAATGAAAAATTCCAACAAGAAGAATTATACATTTTTAAGAGCTCAAGCCAAAATCAAATCAGACTAGAACTATTTAAAATAAGTAAGATTAATAAAAATCACACCAAACATTTTTATTTACCATTTGCATCCTTTCAGTTTAAAACAGAATACCTGAAAGACACATTCATGCATGGTTGTAATTCTTTTGTCCATAAAATCACTTCGATAAACAAGTACCGATTGCCTACTTTGTGCTATACATCGTATTAGGTGAAGACAGATAGCAACAAGACAGACTATGCTTATCATCCTGTGGAAGACATGGTTAAACATATCAGTGCAATTCTGTGAAATAAGGGCAATGACAGGAAAGTTTTTTGGCCCACATGTGAGAGATCAGACAGAATGTTGGTAAGTGATTAAAGGCTTCTCAAGGGAAGAGATAGATATCTAAGCTAAAGGTAAAGTCTGAGTGAGTTGGTTGGGTTAGGAGGAGATGGAAAGTGTTCCAGATAAATAGAATGGCCAAGTCAGAGGACTAATGCAGAGATGAGCCTAACACATTAGGTGACCTGAACATACTTCAGTTTCTCCAGCAGAGGGAGAATGGAAAGGACTGGCTTCTTAGATGGAGTTAATGAAGAAAACAGTTGAATGAATAGAGCCACTTCCAAACATGGTGAAAACACCATGTATGAGAAACAATAATGAATTAGAGTCACTCAATTTCAGCTATCCTTTTGTTCATTCACCGAGCATTTAAGTATCTGTATTGAAAATATTTTTGTAACTTATCTATTACAGACACAAAACAAAGTTTTAGAACAATTGAATAACATATGTGCAGCTAAAAAAGAACTTTGGCAGTTGTATAATCAAATTCTCCCTTTTGCAAATGATGAAACTGTGTTTACATCGAAGATTCTTTCCATTTATTGAAGGAAACATTTTTTTAAAAATACAAAGCATCCTCTCTTTAATTTTCACATGCAACATTACTTATTGATCATACTCTTCTTTTTTAACTTCTATCCCTACCTCTATTTTGCATATTTATAAATATGTACCTACTCTACATGTGTCAAAGACATCCAACAAATTGAAAACACTTTTGAACCACAAAGCTATTTCTTTCAGCAATCTCTGATGTCTTAGAACTCATGGGGTAATCAGAATAATCAGAAATAAAACTCCCTAATTGTTAATTTACATCCTTAGAGTTAAAACTCTAATTTTCATTCCCACATACCACTGGGAGTCCAAATAGGAATAACCTATTCTCCCCAAATCCTGCTCACTGTGTATCTTATCCAGAGGTCTGTCTTGTTTATGACATCCATTGCAAATGACACATCCATTCATTTTATTTAACTCACTTTTATGGTTAAGTCTGGCATCCAGTATTGAGGATATCAAGTCTAAACCTTCATTTATTAGGAAAAATATAACCAAATTACACTTCTAACAGGCTATAGAAAATAATATGTTGGAATAGTAAAGATGGAATAAAACAATAAGCTAGAGAAAAGAAAAAAGAACAATAGAAAGTGTAAGTATAGTTCAATGACATCAGTGTAGTAATGACATGTATCTAGAATCTCTAGCCAGAAAAAGAGATCATATAAGGCTAGCCTGGGACAACTTGATGTGGAAGCAAAGAACTGCTCTAAGAAAGACTATCAAGAAGCCATAAATTGAGATTTAAGGTGCCAATTTGAGTATTAAAAAAATACTAATTCCAATTGATTATAACATATTTAATAAATGAAAATTCATTAGTGTATAGTTATTCTCAAAGAATGGATAGTTATATGGGGGGAGTTCTTCTCTGCATTAGAATGCTAACTAATGCATGGAATAGTGCAAAAATTTAAAAGCTATCATTTTCCTACCCACAATATAATAATTGATTTGAGACCCTTCAATGGATGGTAAAATCATCAGGTGTTTTAGTTTGCTAAGTTGCTGAAGGCAATATACCAGAAATGGGTTGACTTTTACAATGGGTATTTATTAACTTATATGTTTACAGTGCTGAGGCCATGTAAATGTCCAAATCACAGTTTCATCAGGTGATGCTTTTCTCCCTAAAGACTGGCTATTGGTGATCCTGGACTCCTCTATCACATGGCAAAGCACATGGCTATATCTGCGAGGGCTCTCCTTCCTCCACTGGGCTTTGTTGTCTTCACCTTCCTGCTACATAGCTTTCTCTCTGCTTCTGTGTTCTGTTGATTTCAGCTTCTGGCTTTTGGACTTTGTCTCTCAGCATCTGAGGATTTTTCTCTGTGTCTCTTTTCATATTCATCCTGTTTATAAATGACGTGTATTAGTCAGCCAATGGGGGACTAATGCAAAGTACCAGAAATTTGTTGGCTTTTATAAAGGGTGTTTATTTAGGGTAAAAGCTTACAGTTATAATGCTCTAAAGAGTCCAACTCAAGGTACCATAAGAGGTACTTTCTCACCCAAAGTCTGTTGCCATGTGTTGATGCAAGAGGGCGGGTGATGTCTACAAGGGTTCAGCCTTCCTCTTCCCTCTTAAGGCTCCATGGTCCCAGCTTCTTCCAGTCTCAGCTGTAGGCTGGCATAGGGCTCGTCTCTCTTCCCAAGGTTCATTTCTTTCTGGGTTCAGCTTCTCTGATCTCTTCACAAGGTCAGCTGTAAACTATCAGGTGAATGACTCAACTCTCTGCCTGGGGCCTCTTTCTATGGAGCTGTCTCACTTCCTCTGTGTATATTCACTCTGTGTGTTTACTTCTGTGTGAGAGTCTGTTTTATTAGCCCACCAAGGGGGCTGGGACTCAACTCTGAGTCTCCCTCTAATGACATCATTGAATCAAAGCCCGAATCTTGATTTAATAAATGTGAAACATCTGAATTTAATACAATCAAAGAGGTATCATGCCCAGAGGAACAGACAAGTTTACAAACATAATCGATATATCTTTTTGGAATTCATAAATAATATCAAACTGCCACAGGACTCTAGTAAAAGGATTACAGTAGTAGGTCATACCTTACTAAAGTGATCTAATCAAAAGATCTCTCCAGCAATAGGTTTACATCCACAGAAATATATTAGCCTTAAGGACATGATTTTCTGGGGTCTATAAAAGCATCAAACTACCATATCAGGTGAAAGATTATAGGGGAAAAAGGTATCCACATAGTGCCAAATTATGATCCCCTACAGATTACATACTAATTGCACAGAGATAATGCAACTTTCAATGGTACCTTAAGCAAATGATGACACTTAGTATCACAAGCAGTGGAACAAACTGACATTATTGGCCTCCTGATATGATATAGGATAAGTACAAAGCATCACTTTTAAAATGTTAACCTGAATCTTGTCAAACTAGACTGAACTGACAAACTGAATCCAAACCTAACTTAAAATTTCCAAGAAATTCAGGGAATATTAAAACAAGTTAGAAACACTGAGAAAATATGGACGTGGAAATTTCTTCAAAATGATTTTCTTAGGCTATTCAAAAAATTAAGGCCATGGGGGAGAAAAGTAGAGAGGATAGCAATGAGGATGGAGGAGGGTTATTCTGGACTAAAAGATATTAAAATGTACAACATTCAAATGAAATATTCTTGGGGCAAGTGGACTATATTGTACTAATATTATGGGAATATTATTAATTTTCTTTGGTGGATTAATGATTCTGTGGTCATGTACATAAATGTATTATAATGTCTGTTGAGTTACCATGCTGCTTGCTTGAAAATGGTATGTTATCTTAGATAGATTAGATAAATTAGACAGATAGATACACAGATGACATAAAAATAGGTGATAAATATATTGATATAGATCAGGAGTTCTTAAGAAGGGGTCCATGAGCTTGAACTGAAATTAAAAAAAAAAACATTATTCTTGTAGGGACATGTTGATGTGGGTGTGATATATTTATTAAATACTGCACAGTAGAATATGGACTTAGTAAAGGGTCCATGTTTTTCAGCTGACTGGCAAATGGTCCATGGAACAAAAAAGATTAAGAACCCCTGATAGACACACAGAGAGAAAGATAGTTATATACATACATACATACATACATACATAGATGATAGATTGATAGAAAAATTGATTAGATTATTGCAAATTTTCTGTATATTTGAAAATGATTATAATAAAGTTGTGGAGAATAAATAAATAATACCACACACACACATACACATACACAAACCAAACTTTCTATAACCAGACTACTGGAGTTCAGATCCAGCATTGACATCTAATTACTGTCTAACCTTGAAATAGCAATTTCTCCATACTGTGCTGAAGTTTCTTCCTCTGGACAATGAGGATACTAGTAGTACACACTTTAGAATGTTGTTATGAGTATTAAAAGTGAAGTTTTTAAAATAATACTTTGTACTTAATGAATATTTAAATAATACTTAGGCTCCCTGTAGAAATTATAGGTTGTCTCAATATTGATTTCCACATGATGTCATACATGTGGGTATTTAATCACTAATTTCTTTTTTCACTTATTCCTAACCTATCTTATCTATTGAATTATCCCATTTATTGAGTTTTTAATTTCCGTGAATTTATTCTAGAATGATATGCGTATTTTTTTTCAAATCTACTGGTGCTTATTCCATAACACCGTTCTCTCCTTCTTATTTCTAACACTTGTTTGTTATTTGATTGCATTAAAGACATTTCTTTTATAACCCACAGTTTCTTATTATCTCAAGTCATTTTCCTGCTTCCTTTCCCCCTTTCTTTTGGCACAGGTATGTATTTTATTTTGACATAAATGACTCTCCCTTACCCCCATCCTAGATAAAGACAAATTCTTTGCTCCCTCCTCATGTCAGACAAGGGAGTTGTTTTGTGGGTTTGTTTGTTTTTTGTTTTTTCTTTAACTCTTCTTTTCGTGAATGGATGAAACCCTTTGATGACCTCAAGTTTGTGTATGGGCTTTGTTCCAGCAAGCCATCCTACCTGGTTCCAAGACTATCTCTGTGAGACTTACCCCTGTCTTCATCCTCTGGAATCTATGTCTAGTTTGCTGCCCATAGAGGTGTCTGTGGTTTAAATTCCCTCCTTATTTCTGGAACCTGGAGATTTCCTTATCTTTGTTTTTAGTTTGGCTTTGTACTTGCTTTTTATTGTTATATCTTATCCATTATTTTAATGCATTTTGGTGCATAGGATATGCTTTTTATCTTCATTTCAGTTTACTACATTACACAAAAGCTCTCAGTAGAATTTGTCAAGGAATAATAGCTTTTTAAATCATATTAATGTTTTAGTGATCTGAAACATTGAGCTTACACTCTAAAATATGTTTAATCTGAAATATCTTATAAAATATAATTTTTAAGAAAAGAAAATCACAATTCTGCTTAATACATTCAACATTTTCACATATCATTTTGATTAAAATCCAAAGTCTTTATTTTGGTCTAAGCAGTCTTAATGATGATGCTTTTTCCTAACTCAATTACTTCTCTGGCCTCATCTCCTAAAACCCCATCTGTAATGCCTTGCTCCAGCAATGTTGGCCTCCCTAAGCCCACACTAGCTCAGGGTCTTTGCACTCAATATTCCCTTTGCATAGAATGCTTTGTCCTCTAGTATCTATGCTTTATGTTTCTACTTCCTTCAGTTCTCTGCTTAAGGCTCCTTTGATCCCATTGCTTAAACTAGAAATCCTTCTTCCTGCCTCATCAAAATGGCCACTCTCTGGCTCTTCAAGCTTTTTGTTTTTTGTTTTTGGATGATTAATTTCAAGTGTTAACTTGGCTACATTATGGTGTTCAGTTATTTGATCAAGCAACCACTGGCTCAGATGTTACTGTGAGGATAATGTATAGATTCAAATCATCAGTCAATTGATTGTATATATGGCTACTTATATCTATAATCAACAAATGAGAGAAGTCTCATCCAGTAACTTGAACTTACAGGGAGAATTGATTATTTTTGCAGTCAGAAAGAGTAATTTATATCTCTGATTCAGCCACCCAGCTTCTCCTGGTTTCTACATTGTGGCAGATTGATATTATGAATTCAAAGAAACCAGAAACTGATTCCAGAAATTCCAAGCCCCTGGAAATCAAGCCCCCAGATGATAATGCCCCATCTGAGGAACTAACTAAACATGGAACTTGTATGTCAGGATTGAAAATGCTGTTATCTAGGAAAGACTTGTGGAAAGTCTTACTGTCTGATGGCTTGCACCACTGCTTCCTGCATGCTAAACCCACATGCTTTTTGTGAAATCTGTATGAACAAAACCACTGTCAGCCTGGACTGAAAGGGACAATGAGAGGAGAGATGGAAAGGAAAACAATTTTAAGAAGAAAACCATGGACACTGAGGTTTTGAATTAAGACACTTCCTTAGGCCAAGAGAGGAACCCCACACACATGTACAGAGAGGGTGAGTTTGCCCTGGCAGTTGAAGAGGGTGGATATTCCATACTGCTGTTGAAGGACATATTTGCTGTCCCAGGCTACAGATAGGGTGGAGCACATTCCCCAAGGATTGGGGAGAGTGAGGTCAACACCCCATAGGTCTGAGAAGGGTGGGTCTGTCCTCCATAGATTAAAGAAGGCCAGGTCACCAAGTCAATGCTCTGAAAGGGTTGGGCCTGTACACAAGACATTAAGGAGAATGTTGCCTCCACTTCACTGTAATAAGGGGATTGAGACTCTACCCCAGAGATTGGGTAAAATGGGGCAATCACCCCAACATTCTTGGAGGGTGAGGTCTGGAACTCAGTCACCACCCAGATGCTTGATGAAGGTTGAACCAAGAAAATGGCCTTTGGGCAAGCCTGTGGAAAGGGGAGGCCTCCATGAGGCCCCAAGGATGAGAAGAAACCATCATTTTAAGAATGACTCTCAGAATTTGAAATCCAATGGAGTAGGCCCTGCAGGTTTGGGAAATGTAGGGGACCTGTGACTCATATTTTCCTCTCAAATTTTCCATATGGTAATGTCAATGTTTATCCTTTGTCTGTGCCTCTGTATATTGGAAGCAGATAAATGGTTTTGTTGGTTTCACAAGTCTACAGTCAGAGGGTTTGCCCCAAGACAAATTGTATTTCTTTAAACTTATTGTGATTTGATTTTGTATATAATGTTGTTGCTGAGTTAAAGTTTTTTTTGTTTTTTTTTTAATATTGTAATGTCTTTTTGGGGATTCAGAGGGTAGAGTGTGGCAGTTTGATTTTATTTGTGAATTCCAAAAAGAGATATTGATTGTGTTTGCAAACTAATCTAATCCTTTGGATGTGATACCCTTTGATTGTTTTAGATTCAGTGGAGATGTCTTTGATTAAATTATGTTAAGATTAGGGCTTTTATTCAACCACATCATTAGGTCATCTCAGAGTTGAGTCCCTGCCCCCTTGTTGGGCTATATAATTGGACACTCACTCAAGGAGAACACACAGAAAAACACAGAGGAAGATAGAAAGCTCCATAGACATGACTGAAGTCCCAGAAAGAGAGATGAGTCATTCGCCTGATAGTTTGCAGTGTTGAGAAAGCCCCAGGAAGAGAGACGAACCCTATGCCAGCCTGCAGCTGAGACTGGAAAAAGCTGGGACCACGGAGGCTTAAGAGGAAGAAGGAAGGCTGAACCCTCACAGACATCAGCAACTGTCTTTGATGAGAAAGCACCTCTTTAAAATCTTCATTGTAGTTACCAACTTGTGGCCTGCCTAAGGAACTTGCAAATCACCTAGCAACAAAAACCTAAAGTAAATGTTATTGGCTGAACATTTGAGTAAGAGGTGGCAAAAGAGTAGATGTTGAAGGCTGGAAAGATGGAGACTCATGTTATACATTGGAAAACCATTTTTAAAACTATGTCTAGGATTTGGTGTGAGAGAATTCCTATAATAAGTTGCATAATATTCACATATATATGGATACATACCCTGTCACTTCTATATCTCTGGAGAACAGTGACTAATACAGATTTCAGTACTAAGAGTGGTTTTTGAGAAATAGAATCTTAAAGATCAGATTTTTGAGTTAGATCTGGGGTTTTTGGAACTGGTTAATCTGATTAGCTTAAAAGCCACTAATGACTTTGTTTTCAATGATCAAGATGACATTGATAGTTCATTGTGTGAACTGACAATACAGATATGCAAAATATCACCATTGGATACTGCTACACAAATGCTTATAAGAGTCAGGGCTCTGGGTGACAATGTATCTGATACCTTACCAGAGTTTTTGGAGGTACAATGTATAATGATGTTGACTGACTGTTCCTAGCTAAATATGATGGATATAGTTAGAAAAAAAAAAAGTTATGAGCTCAGGTCTTTAAATTCCCAGCTTAAGCATTACATGAGGGAAATGAAAGTTTCTATGTGTTCCCTGAAAGAAACTCTTATTTTTGAAGCCTCACACTTGAGAATTCTGAAAACCAGACCTAGAGTCCTATTGCGTGAGTGGCTGAATTATAATGTAAATTGCATTTTTATCCTTGCAGGATGCCTGCTGTTAAATTCAGGGCAATGAATAGGAAGGAATAAAATCTTGAAAATTGGAATGGGGACATATGGGTTGATAATTATGATGGTGGGGACATTGAAAACTCTAAATTATGCTGAATCTTCTTTGCCAGATAAAATGTATTGGTCTTCCCTGAGGAATCAGCCATCTGGCTCCACCTGAAGAGATTAATCTTACTATGTCTAATAAATTTATAGCTGCCTCCCCTGAAGAAAGAGCTCCCACACCTCCTTCTGAAGAAACTAGCCATTTCACCTAATGAAACAATAATGGAATGCCATGAGGACATTAGTTTGTAAGATACTGCTAATTCCTCTCATGACCCACTCAATCAATCCTCTTTTTTTTCCAGACATTTAACTAGATTGAAGTCCCAACAGGCCCCAAAAGGTGAGGTACAAAATGTAATCCATGAGAAGGTACTCTATACTCCACAATTGCTGCCTTATTTTTCTAATTTATCTAGACAAGAAATAAGGAGAATGTTTGTAGGAATGGATATTAACAGTGTGGAATAATGGCGGAAGGTATATAACATTGGAACAAGCTGAATTTATTGACATTGGCAACTATGCAGAGGTTCTGGATTCAGTGTTAAAGCTTGAGGGGTTAGATACGGCTGTAATAGTTTGTTCAGGTGGTTGGCTGAAGCATTGCCCAAAGGTAGCCTACTTTACCTGAACTCAAAATGCCAGAACTCTCCTGGTGTAATGTAGATAAGAGACGCAAAGGCTTAGAAAGATTGCAATGTTAGAGTGGATGTGTCATTTCAGACTTGCTTGCCCACCCCACAAATTCCCAAAGGATACATTTTTCACTAGAACTCTGAGGAAGAAATTTTGGATAGGAACTCCATAATCCCTGAAGATTTCTGTGATTATTCTTGTCATAGGCCAAATATTACATAGGAACTAGGAACTGCTACCACTGAACATAGAAGCTTAAATACAATGGGGTTCATATGTACAGTCATCAATATGAAGGGTCTGTCAAAAGTCCATCCTATTTCACTAGTCACTACCTTTGTACTTGGGGGATTCTTGCTGTAACATTAGAGGATGTGGTAGAGCTCCCTGGGATGGGAATTCAATATTCTTTTGTGAATCTCCATCCACCGTGACAAAGCCCCATGAACACTTGAAAACATTTATATGCCTTATAGGTATGCCCCAGGTGAACCTCCTCCCATGCATCCCTCATCACTGACACCCCACATCAATGATCCTCCACTGCCACCATTGTAACCCTTCTGTGATTCAAAACTTCTTAAAAAATGAAGCCAAAAAAGTAATCAAATACAATAAGAAAATGAAATAATGACAGTTTTAAAAATAACAAATAAAATACAAAAAAAATTTTTTAAATTGGAATAATAAAAAATAATTTAAAAATATAAAATTAAATAAAATTTTTGACATTATGTCTTCCATCACTGTAAGATCTGTTGTCTTGTATGTACAGTGGCATTTTCTTCCATTTATTCCTTTACTTTTGAAATTGAAACTTAGCCTAGTATTATAGGGTACCTAAGAGTTACCTCCTGAGAGCTTCCTTGTTGCTCAAATGTGGCCTCTCTCTCTAAGCCAAACTCAGCATATACATGAATTACCTTCCCCCCAGTGTGGGACATGACTCCTGGGGATGAGCCTCCCTGGCACTGAGGGATTACTACCAAGCACCAAATAGCAATGCAAATGGAAAAAGACCTCGACCAAAAGGGGGAAAGGGCAAAGACAAATAAGTTTAAATGGCTAAGAGAACTCAAAGTGATTCAGGAGGTCATTCCAGAGATTATGCTTATGCACGTTTCAGCAGGATCTCATTAACTGCCAAAGTAAATATTGCCTCAAATAGTGGAGCTCCTGAGGACTCTGGAGACATCCAGACACTATAGGCAGGGCAGTCAACTCAGGAGTTTGGTGCCCTGCCTATGGGCACTACTTGGGAATTTATGCTCCCCAGTGTGACAACGATGGACTGAGTTGTGGTTTCCCTACACATGGCTCTTCTACCCCTTTTAATTGAACCTATAGTTAGTAATAGAGTTGATAGATGTATGTCCAAGAGGCTTAAATCTTTGGGCTGTCTATGTGCCAGCTGGGCCCTGAATCAAGAGAGTTACACCACCTACTCTCCAGTTCATCGGACTCACCCAAGACATCTAACAAGAAGATGATGATGGACAATGACCTTCCTAAGGAACAGAGAGATTCTGCAACTGCAAGCAAGATAGTCCCTTCCATATGCCCCATAGGATCTAAACTCCCCTATCAAATAGAGGTGGAGTGGGCATCACCATACCAGAATCCTCAGGATTGGGGAATAAACAATGGACTAAAGTAGACTTACTGGTATTCTACTATAGACTTATTGTGATTCTAGCAATGGAAGAACTTTTATCACTGATGTGGAGGCTGTGGCCCCTGGAGGTTTTGAGGGGGAAGGAGAGGGAACAACAGGTGTAATATGGGAGCATTTTCAGAACTTGGGTATTATCCTGAATGACATTGCAATGACAGATACAGGCCATTATATATCTTGTCATAATTTACAAAATTATGCAGAAGAGAGTGTAAACTACAATGTAAACTATAATCCATACTTAGTGGCAATGCTTCAAAATGTGTTCATCATTTGTTACAAGTGTACCACACTAATGAAGGATGTAGTTAATATGGGAAAGTGTGGGAGGGGTAGGGAGTGGGACATATGGGAATCCTCTATATTTTTTATGTAACATTTATGTAATCTAATAAAAATGTATATTTTTAAAAATGAGAGAGAGAAA